>WBMZ01005344.1:0-120305 GCA_013400975.1 Atrichornis clamosus
GCCGCCTCCTCCTCCTCCCCCGCGGGCCGGGGGAGCCGCGCGGCGCCGGCCGTGACGCGCCCGGGAGCTGGGCGGGAGCCCTGGTGCGCCTCGGCCGCCGGGACCCTGCGGGACAGGGAGTGGAGCACAGCCGTGCCGAGCCTCCTCCCGGCACCTGCCGACGCTCCTGTGCCTTGCAGGGGCATCTTCCCTGGGAAAGGGTTGCTACTAGACTCTGTGTGCCTCCCTTTAATATAAGGTCCTGGCACAACTTTTCTAGCCGTAACCGTAAAGAAAACTTTTAAAATGCTGCTTCTGGGTTTAGTGGGGTTTGTTTGTTTCGTCTGAGGGTTTTTTTTGTTTGGGTTTTTTTTTTTTTTTTGCGGGGGGAACTTAGTTTCTACTTCACTGTCAATAAAAAGACAAGCAAAATGCCATGTTGCCATCTCTCTGCTGAAGCCCGGTGCATAGCAGGTGTGGCTTTTTTTCATTGTGATTAAAGAGGCTCAACCTGTTGAAAAGGACAAGACTTTAATCTGCAGGCTACTGCAGATAGGGATCTACTCTATAACTGTGTAACTTCAAGAATTAGGTAAAGGCAAAGTTGAAGCTGACAAATAGTGTAGAGTCCCAAACTTCACTAAGGTAAAACAGCACCTTCTCTTGTGAAGGGAAGGACTGAGGTCTTACTGCAACAGAGAGAGGAGCCAGGTAAAGGGTTTCTCTGGAGTGGAGGTAGGAAGAATTCTAGCAAAACAAAGATTGGAGGCACAGCTTGTGTGATTTTTTTTTTCATTACCTCACTTATCAGTGATTAGTACATAGGAACTAGCACATCCATATCCATTGGTATGTCTGGCTGCTTCTTGCTTTAACATGGTTTGTTTCATTTTTGGTAATGTTTTTATCTTGTTCACCTATTCCAATTGCTTGGAGAGAAGGGGTGGGGAGAAATGAAGGCACAAGAGCCTTTCCTGGACTAGCAGGCAAATGAAAACCACTGGTGATGGTTTTGCACAATGGCCTTATTGCTAGGTAAGCATTTTAGTAGCAATCATGAGGAAAATTATCACTGTAAATGCTAATTGAAAATGGACTTACATCTCAAATGTCCCTGTTAATGGTCACCTACGTAATTATGTTCACTTAAGCCTTTTTTTTACATACATCCCATTAGAAGCAAAGTCTTGTGCTTGCCCAGGGCATCCAAATGTCTGACTTCTAGGAATACGGGTAAAGGTTACTCAACTTTTTTTTTTTTTTCCCCCCTCCTGGTCACAGGAAGCCTTGGCTTTCCTTGTTAAAAGGCTATTTTGTCATGGGTAGGAGTGGCTGATGATTGTTTCCTCTGATAGCATCAGGGTACAGCATCTTGTAGAAATATGTGGGCTTTCTCTTGCTGGTGGGATTTACGTCATCACATCAACCTCCTTCTGTGATTCATCAGTTTAACTGGTTATTGTGTTTCCTCTGGGCTTGTCCTGCTCCTTGCCTGACTTCCCTGCTGTGACAGCTCAGGCTTACCAGTGACTGTGCCATGGCCTCATGGATGTTCAGTGTCGTGCTGTTGTCTGAGGTTCTTTTGGCCCACAGTAATACTTAGGGGAGACTGTAAGACAAATGTCTGCAGGAATGGTATTTCTCCAGTACACTTAGGGGGAATATATTGGACACTCAGCCCTGGTTTCTGTCAACTTCTGCAAAAGGAACGATGTTGCTCATCCAATTGGCAGCAGCCAGCTGGCCACATAGTGAGTTTTGACTACCTCTCCTTCCACCAGCTGCTTGACCCCTCTGAGGGTTTTTGTCATGCTTCCTACCAGGCTTCTCTTCCTAATCTGATTCAAGTAGGCCAACAGATTCAAAAGCTGTTTTGCAGGGGAGGGAAAGGATGATGTTGAGGAATCAGTGGTATTAGCATTGTTTCTTAAAGAAGGCTGCAACCTGCGTGTTCTGTTGGCACCTGTTCCTGTGTTCCCCCTGACCTCTCCTGCTGACTTGTGTTAGTGCAGTGAGCTCTTGTAGCCAATGCCTTTGTGGTAGCAGAAAGTGTCTGTGTGATGTCCTATTAAACTAAACCTGAAAGCAGAGCTGTAAATACTTATGCTGAAGACTGTTTACTGAATCAGTGTTAGGCAGTGAAACAATGTTTTTCTGTCTGTGTAAACAAGAATTCTTGGGAATATATGTTGTACTAGGCATAGTCCTTTTTTCTAGGTAGTATCTTAACATGACTTTGCTGCTTCTAAATAAATGTTTTCTACTTAAAAGTGTATTAAAGGAGACCAAAAACTTCACTTCTAAAAGTGCAATGAGAAATGGCCTGTAATTGAAAGTAGTAAGAGCAGCAGTACCGTTGTCAAATGCTCCTACTTGAGGTCTGTATTCCGAGGGCCAGATGAGATTGACAAGACTCCATGAGACCAAAGGTCTGTCTGGCTCTGTCATCTCCTGAACATTTAGGAAAGAATACAGGTGTAGAGCTGATGAAGGTAACAATTACAGTGTTCTTGCCTCTAGCAGAGTGGCTCGGACTTCCAAAGTGGAGATTCTCTGGACTGTTTTCCTTTTAATTGCTTCTTGAGTTCATGCCACCCCCAAAACGTAGATGTAAGGTTTTTAGCAAACAGTTATCTGTAGGTGACTAGACCCTTTTCAAGTAAGTACTACACAGATTCTCAGGTAGTTGTGATCAAGCTGTGTTAACAAGTAACAGCTGTTAAATTGTAGAGGCCACAACTCTCCTTTTACTAGAGGTTTGAAAAGTACGAGTTTGTGGTGTCCACCCAGTTGCTGAGAGGTAAGGAGGGGTTGAACTGCTTCCACTGCTGTTGAGTTCCTCCTACACATTCCTGTAAGTTGGAGGAACAGGTTTTGCCAGATCTTAAAAGACATTGCAGTGTGGCTTCTAAGTAGATGCTGTTTTAGTGTTGAGACAGGAGCTTGCCCTGATCCTGGAAGTCATGGAACATAAAGTTGGTCACTTTGTAACTGATAAATCACAGATCATCTTAGAATTAGGAACATTTTATAAAAAATCTTGTGAGGTCTTATTTGGTTAGAGTGATGCTGACAATGCAAGAAAGAGCTTGTCCAGAATAAGGATGTGCTGTCTTTCCACCTGAGAGAGTTGCATAGTACTTGATACTACTTCTTTGGCCAGTTCTGCTTTCCAAGGAAGAAAGAAGGGTAACTAAGTGAAAGAGAGGAATTTTAAATAGCTTCCATCAGCTATGTTTTATGTCTAGCTACTAATCTAAAGAGACCTGATGAATGGCAGTGGGATTTTCAGCTTTGCTTCTCATTTCTGGAATAAGAAATAAAAAAAGAAAAGGGATGGATGGTCAATTCTGAAAATAGAGCTAGGCTTTGTGCTGTCTGTTAAACTCTTGGCTAAGAACAGCATGTTAAAGCATTGTGTTGTGCTGCTGCATTAGTATAAACTGAACTGGGAGATGAAGGCACACATGGAGTGTTAAGGGAACAGAATACGGGATTGCAACTTTGTATGCCATTATAGAAGTATTTTGGAACATTGTACTTTGTTTTAGACTAACTTCTTCAACCTTTTTCTTTCTAGCCACCAAAGTTCTTGGCACAGTCAAGTGGTTCAATGTCAGAAATGGATATGGCTTTATCAACAGGTATGTTTAAATTTTGATAGTTATATTTATGCTGCACTAAGACTCGTGATACAGATGACATACCATGTGTTACTAATTGCAACAGAGACCTGAGGACCTGACTACAAGTTTGTACAGTTGATAGTCAGCTGAGGCCAGGCACTCCACAAACTCTTCTCTTCTTAAACACCTCAGCCCCCAGTCAAAGGTTGTGTGTATGGGGAGAAAACAGAAAGGGTCAAACTCATTACAAATTTGGTCTGTTACCTGTTTCTCATGTTTACTTCTACCACACTTTTAATGAGCTGCATGTTCTTTAGTGACTGCCTGACTTTTTTCAAAGGCCTGAGAAAGGTAGGAGAATGAGGGGAAATACTTTTGTATAAACTTCAAGTCTTAACTGCTTGGTCAAAATACCTCCTGTGGATGCATGTTGAGATTCTGTTATAGTATCTCACTGCAAATATACCAGACCTTGGTTTCACAGAAATTTTTTCTTTGTATCTTTTTTTTTTCCTTCTCTGGGCACAAACAAGCCTCTGAATGGCACTGAGAATCCAAACCCCTGTGGGTGAGATTGATCACACTGCAACCTTAGGTGCAGAAGACCCATCCCTCCAAGTTACTGGAGGAAACTCTGGCTTTTAAGGCTGGAATATCTGTGGGGTTGGTGGGCTTAAATTTTTTTTTGGTTTTTATGAAGACTGAAACTCCTGCATGCTGAACACTTGTCTTCCAAAAAACATACCTGACAAGTTATTAACTCTGCAAGTCCTTGAGCTGGTACGCATCAGGTCGATTTGGGCAAGTTGGACAGTGCAGAAAGGGGTAGAAGGCCCCATGTTTTATGGATCTGAAGTCACTTTATCTCAGTCTCTGAAGCTTATTACCCAGTGTTATGTAAGCTTAGAAGAAAAGTTTGAATTAGGAAGTTCTCTTAAAATCTGTAATAGCAGCTGATGTAAGAGCCTTCAGCTGGTTATGGTGTAATAACTTGTTAGCATTCTTCCCAACATGAAGTCTACTATTGCTTCAATCCAGGACAAGTTTTGGATTATGCACTATCTTCACAAACTCTTAGAACCACCTGTTCAGTTTGCAGAGAAGGAATTGAGTGAACAGATGGCAGGGTTTAGGGGTTTTTTGTGTGTATGGGAACACAGAATCAAGGTCTCAGACTTATTGTTGTGTTTTGCACGTGGAAGCCTGAACTATCTGGCCTAATCCAGACAACCTCATGTTCATGTCTGGGTCCTCCTCCTGTGGACTCTCCTAATACCTCTTGTGCCTCGTTGCTTTGAGTTTCACTGAAAGGAGATCTCTGTTAACAGCTGTGGCCAGTCCTGTTGATAGTCTTGTTTGACCTCTGGGGCAACAGCTCACGTTGCAGTCCCTGTGGAAGTGTTTTTGGGAGTTAGAATAGTGAAAAACAAGCAGTCCAGTCATCAACTCTGCCTTGCATGAAAAGAAAACACTGAATGTTTGCCAGAAGATTACGGAGAACCTCCCCCGTCCTCTCACGCTTTGGAAGGCCGGGCAGTCCTTTCCGTGCTCAAGCATATGACCATAGAAGTTCAGAGCAGGGTTTTGGTAGCATAGGCTTAAGACAGAATGTATGGAATTCAGGGCATGTGCTACAGGCTGAGAAGGAGGGTTTCACTTGAAAAGCCACTAATTTCTAGTTAAGTGGTAGTCTAAACTCTTATGACTTCTCACTTTCTTTTCACAGAAATGACACCAAAGAAGATGTGTTTGTTCATCAGGTAAGACAGCAATAATTGTACTTAGAAATGTGTATTATGATAGGTTTCTAATGCAACTTGCAACAGCTACTCAACCTTGTCCTGGCTTCTCCTTAGAATATTTACTGCAGATAACTTGAGTGGATGTGTATATTGAAATTTTCAGGGAGAAATATTAGGTTGTGTTTTCTTTCTCTCTGAAGGGCTAGGTATTTTAACCCTTCATGCTCTCTTATCTGTTCCAGTTGGAACACTAGGTGTTTTGAGTGTTTTATGGTGTGGTTTCTGTTTTGTTTGGTTGTCTTCCCTTGGTGAGATGACTCCTCTGTTTGTAAATACCTTGCTACTTCTTGTCTGTCCTTTGCCCTATTTCCTCATGCTCCTTGTGTCTTTTGTTTCTTCCTACCCTCTTCTTTTGCAGGTCTGTTCTGTCTGCCCTCCCTGGTATTGGAGAGAAAGTGATCTGGCCTGGCTCTTGACCAGCCTGGGTTGCCATCAGCTGTTTCTGCATGAGGCAGCTGCTCTTAGGAAGAAGGGGAGGAAGGCTGTGTGCCAAGTGTGCCCAAGCAGAGAGGTTGCCCAGCGGCTTATTATTGGTTAACTTTCCTTGAGCTGTCAGGAGGCTGTTCTAAGTTTATACAGTGACTCTCAGGTTGCAGGCAAATAATGGCAAGACAGAGGATGCTGTCTCTATGCTGATGTAAACTGATTAGTTGGCTTAGATCTGGTTTTGCATCATTTACCAGAAAATGAAATCTTGCCCCTAGAGTTTGTCCCATATAAAATGTCTGCAGGCTCGTGATCCTTGAAAGCATGAACTTTCTCTGGGGCATAAGTGACAGTATTTCTGTGAAATATAACTAGGAAAGTTGTACTTGGAGTGGGTCACAGAGGATCAGGCTATGTGCATGTATGGTTAGTTGATGAGTCAACACTGAGAGTTAATTTAGTTCCTGTGTTTTAATGACTAAGTAGCCTGTGGTAATGTGGTAACAGCGGTAACTGTTTCTTTGGGTCACAGGGTGTAGACCCAGTATCTTAAACTGGCTGAAGCTGGGAGGCAGTAAGTCTAGTGCCTGTAAGGAGTGAAGATGGTGTTGGGAAGTGTGCACAGTACACATTCCTGGTTCAGTTGGTGGACTTGAGAGCAACAGCTGTCAATGCATATATTGATTTTTAGTGGTCACTTTCTTTAGTGACCTGTGCTGTGGGCATGCTGACACACCTCTGGTCTGATGGGAGTGTGTCCAGAGGAGGGTGGCAAGAGTTCTAGTAACAGAAACATGTTCTGGACAGGCAGCACTGTAAAACTTCCTTAAAGACAAATGAGCTTTCCTTAATACCTGTGAGATGATATCCTGGAAAATGGCTGGTGTGCTGATGACAAATAACATGAATCAGTGTTGTTCTGCTTGGGAAGGCTGCCTGCAGAGACACAAACAGAGAGCTAGTGTTTTCTGTGCTGTTTTACCACCTTCACCTGTAGAAAAGATTGTTCACCTAAATGCAAGCTGGTGGGTGTGTGTAGAGAGTGGTGGAGGTGAGCACTTCCCATCTCCTGTGGCTGAAGTCCTTTTGGAGTGAGCACAGAGCAAAACTGGCTTTGTTTCAGAAATACCACATCATGTGCAGGCCTGCATCCGATTAACCCTCCTGGCAGGCTGAGCGTGGCAGAGTAGATGCTTCTAATGCTGCACTGCCTTGGCTGCAGTCGGGTGTTCCTCGTCCTGTACATGGATGTGCTCACTCCCAGAGGCTGGGATGTTCTGGCCAGAGTTCCTGATGGGGCCATCCAACGAGGGAGGCAAATTCATGCTGTGAGCAAACATCCTGCTTCAAGCTCCCTCTGCACTGATAGTGCCTGCTCTGCCCCTCCTTCCCGCGGCCGGCATGGGAGCGGCTGGATTACATGCCTAATCCCTTCAGAATAAGGCTGACCTAGTTGAATAGATCCAGCTTCCTCCCTGCCTCCCCTGCGTGCATCCGCATGGGGAGGGAACAGGCCGATCTCATGATTGGAATGGGGGTTAGGGCTTGGTGTCTGGCTATTGGATGCTATTTATAACTAGTACAGATTAAAATGCTTTTCTTTTTAGGGCATGCATGGCTTGCTTTGAGTTAACTCTTTGTCTTGCGGGGGCCCCAGGCAGTGTTTTTGGGAGGGGCAGTTCTTCACCTGCTTTGCCTTGCTCGGTCGGTGTCTGGTTGGTTCGTGCAAGGTGCTGTCCAGGGCACTGTGTCAGTCAGCTACAGGTCCTGTGAGCAACAGGGATCAGCCTGCCTTGTGGGCTGGAGTGTGTCTGGCAGTTTAACACCAGGAGAAGTGTCAGTAGCCAGAGAAGTGCCATTTAATTAGGTGTAATTTAAATCAACAGGCAGTGAGGAGGAGTTAATCTCTTCTGTTTTATGGATCTTTCTTTCTCTTCGCTTCACTGGGTTGTGTTGATTGTGCACAGCCTGGTGTACCTGCACCAGTAATTGGTGTAACAAATTTTGGCTGTTACTGTGACAATGCTGGACTTGTAGATGATGTGGTGGTATGAGCATATGGAAAAAATGCTTTCAAACAAAATCCTGAACTAGCTCTGAAGGCTCTTGTAGCTGCCCGTTCATCAGAGTTCCCTTGGGAAAGGAAAGGCTTTGTTGTTGAGTGCTGTCTGTTAATATAAAACATCTGTCTTCTGAATCAGAGAAGCTGGAGCCTGCAGGATGCTGGTAAAGGGTAACAGGGAGAATAGTGCTCTCTCTCCTCTGGATACACAAAGTAAATGTCTTTTCATCAAGCTTAGAGCTTAGGCTTGTTAGAGGCTTATTTCAGCAATGTTTATCTGCAGCTGAAGTAGTAAGTAGCAAAGCTGTATAGTTTCTGTTTGGATTTCTAGGATTTACTTGAAATTATCCTGATTGCCTTTATAAAACAAGCTTCAGCCTAGTGCAGCCTCTATCTCCTGCTGGTAATTGCAGATCTGTATTCTCGAAGTTGCTGTCCATAAAGCTGGAACAGAACATGTGGAATCCTGTTGATTTTTATCTTCCATTATGCTATTTGGAGGATATTTGAGGAGCTTCATCAATGTTACATACATCCTCTGCTGATATTTGTTAGTTCTTTCTTCCTCTGCACTTAGAAGGAAGGGGTTGGAGTTTGAAATACAGTTTGACATCTGTCATATGCAAAGCACAAGTCTTACGATTTTTAGTCAGTTGTTTCAGAACAAATAGTACTAAATCATTAACTTTAGATTAAGGGGCTTACTACTAGTATATAACATTTATGGAAAAGCAAACACCCCTATCTGATTTTTAGGAATGGGACAGTTACACTAAAAGGTCAGCTGAAAGCAAACAAAATTGTCTGAGCTAATTGTAGGAGTCTCTTCTTACTAAAGTAATTCCCCAAAGAATTCACTTTCAACAGCTCATTCTGTTTATATACAAAGAAACCCCTCTTGGGTTGTTTTTGCTTTGGTAGTAATAGTATGTACACTCTTGCATCCTTCCTTAAGCTGTTCAGGGATGCTACAGGGTATAGGGAAAGGTGTGGCTAGAAGGACGTGCTGATCTGTTGCCTGAAACACAAAGGAGACTGGATTCAGCAGCAAGGAAAATGAGTTTCCTGAACTAGTCAAGATTAGCTTTAAACTGATTGAATTTTTTTCTTCAGTTGGAAGTATTTTTGGGCTGTTGTAGACTGAATGAATATTGTTGCTATGCACAGGTAACAGCTCCACTGATGGTCATTCTGCCTGTTTTTCTTGAACTGCAGACAGATATGATGACTTCTGTTTCTGCCCTACATCCTATTTCTTAAGCTGGATTTATGCCCTGTGTTTCCATGTGTGTTTCTATCTACTGGTTCTGCACCTCCCTCCTTCCTGCTAACTAAAGATGCTCAGATCAGGAAACTTAAAATGAATTGATCTTTAATAATCTAACGTACTTACATTCTATTAATAATCTTTCAGTAAGAAAATGGCCACTGGATTAGCTTGTAGAATGCATGTGTTGGTCTTTTCTCCCTGGCCTCTTCCAGTCTGTGAAGGCTTACCTAATGAACAGATAGTAGGCTTGTCTTGCTAACAGCCTTTTGTGGAATCCTAGAAATACTCCACACAGTAAAAGGTATCTGTAGTTGACAGACTGAAAATCACCCCAGGAGGTTTGAGTGTTCCTGTGAGTCTGAGGAGGTATGCCACTGGTTTTGATCCAAACCCACGTTGTTATTTTTATATAACTATAATAATAGTATTATTATTTATAGCTATTATTATAGTATTTTGAGGTTTCTGTCCAGGAGATGGCTAGGATTGCATTTGTCTGTTCTGGTACTATTCCTGTGTTCTTTACAGACTCACCTAATATTTGGGGTGTCCTTTACAGTGCTTAGATAAAATGCTTATTTATGTTACACCAGAGTTACAGTAATTCTTTTCTAGTTACTGTGATTTGCCATGATATGTATAGTTAATGCTGTCTCCTGCAAAACTGCTCTGGGTCTTGAGTTCTCTCTAGATGGTCTACAGGCCTCCTGATGACTGAGGACAGGGGTCACACTTGCTGCTAGAGCTACCTTGGTACACCTTGGAGGAGGTCAAACATAGTAGGAGCTCTGTTCACGCAGAGATTTGTAATAATTTCCATATTTAGTATGCTGGACAAAGCGGATGCTGGGGCAGCAGCTGATTTATTAACTCGTAAGTAGAGAGAAGAGAGTAAACCTTGACTGAGTATTGGTAGGTTTGTGAAATAAGAGACATTTTTGTATTTGAAATATCTTGGTGTGGCAACTGCTCTGGTGTGTAGTGTTGGAATTGTAGCAGAAAATTACTGCCCTTCCTTCATCTGTGGGGCTATGGATGTGTAGGATAAGTAACATAATGTACTTTTATGTATCTTCTTTAAAGACGGCAATAAAGAAAAACAATCCACGGAAATACCTGCGCAGTGTTGGTGATGGAGAGACTGTAGAATTTGATGTGGTCGAAGGAGAGAAGGTGAGAGAGATGGAACCTTGGGGTGTGGTCCAACACAGTTAACATCACTGTAGTGGGGAGTAATACAGAACCTTAGCTATGTCTCTGGTGTTTTTGTCTAATGTGCTAATCCCTGGCTAGGTGGCATTCATACAGCTTTTCTGGGGGAGATCTGTTTTTTAAAGGCTTCATTAAAGCATATTTCTAGATCTGTATCAAAACCCTACTATTAAACTACATCCTAGTGCTTCTAGAATCTGTAATTTTTACTTGATAGAACATTTGAAACCTACAGCCTTCCCAGTAATCATTAACTGAGGCATATATTGCCCTGAAGAATTTGTCTTGGAGCCTGGTAGCTTAATAACTGTAAGAATTTCTTCTTTATGCTTCTACTTTCTTGAACTTCTACTTTTTTGACAGTTATAAGAATCTTTTTTTTTTTTATCTCTATAATCAGTTAATTCTTGCTTCCTCCTCTGAACTCAGCCTGTTCAGTAGGACTTTATATCTTAACTCATGATCATAACTCTTGGTTATGGGATCGAGAATAACAAACCTGCTTTTGTACTATATGGGAGAAAGAAATCGCTGTAGCTTGGAACTTACACAAAAAAGCCTCTTTCCTGTTTCATCTTCTCCCTGTAGCTGGTTGTTCTTTCCTCACAGCACCCTTGCTGACTTTCTTCTGCCCTTTTAGGGTGCAGAAGCAGCTAATGTCACTGGTCCAGATGGAGTCCCTGTAGAAGGCAGCCGCTACGCTGCAGACCGGCGCCGCTATCGACGGGGCTATTTCGGCCGACGCCGGGGACCACCTCGAAGTGTAAGTTTAATTTCCCTGAATTGCTACTGCCACGTATCATACTGGCAGTGCTGTTTCTCACCTGTCTGAGGCACTTCTGACCATGCATCGTAGGTCTAATAAACTTTCAAGTTATGGAGTACAAATCATCTTGATAAAAACAGAGCAAGTTGGTATTGTGAAGTAGGTAAGTGATATAAAGCTGTTGTAAACTGAGAAGTATAATTTTTCTTTTGAATTCTGAGTCTCTCAATTAGATCGCAACAGCTGTCAGATGTTACTTGTTATTTCATTACTATCTACCTAGTTAGTGGGAGTTCCCTTGGTTATTTAGTTATCCTGGTCAGTTTTATACATGAGAGAACATAACAGGTGATTGTAGGGTTTTTAATTGAGTATGATGGTGGTGGTTAAAAGGGCTATGTAGAATGGGAAGGATACCTGGCAAACTTAATGGAGACTACTGAGGGCTGCCAGAGGCTACAGCTTTTGCTTCTTACTGGATCAGATGCTGAAGATGCACTTTTGTTTCTAGATCTCTTGTTAAATTCCTTCTTTTAGAGGGGAGAATAGTACACTGGGAACTGTAAATCATGTAACATTTTATAAAACAGACATTACTGATGGCTGGCATTTAAAACACAAAAAGAAAAAACAAACTAGAAAATACCACCCAACCTGACATACAGCTTTATTAATTAACAACTAAAGGAGAAAGATAACCACTGCATCTCTGAAAGGTTGAAAAGATTGAGTGTGTGGAAAGAGTGTTTGATGTGATGTAGTGTACAGTTTTTCTATCTTTAAATTTATTGATGTTTTTGTGGGAGTTGTCTGTGGAATGGTGCTTCGTGTAGAATGGACCTAGAAGTAGTTGTGGCAAGTTTCCGTGTGATATCTTGCAGTTAGCTTTCCAAATTCAGAAGTGTCCTGATCAACAGGTGCCTCTCCATAACACATTTACCCCTTACAGTGCAATGTCCTCTATTGAAACACACTTAAATATGCATCACAGAGAACTGTTGAGGTCTCTACCTTTTTTTGGCAGACAGGGAGGAGGCATTATCAGGTAGCTGCTTAGTCTGTTACTGTGAGGAACAGGGGTAGCACTCTGGGCTCTTGTTTTGTCCTCACCTTATCTTTGCCCAAATTAAAGCCTTTTGAAAGTCTGTGACTTCTTTTTACCTGATGTGCTGGTGTTTCTGTATTGGTATACTGGTTTTGAGCTTGCATTCAGGCCATTTGGGTTTATGGTTAATACTCTATACTGCCTGTCAAATACAATACTTCTGTTTTCTTTTGGTAGCAGGGTGGTGAGGGAGAAGTCAAGGATGGGGTCACAGAAGGAGGACAACTTCAGCAAGTGCACAGGAATCCTACCTACCGTCCCCGCTATCGCAGGTCTGTACATTCCCTCTGCTCGTAATTGTTTGGATGCTTTTGTGTCCTACACAGGCTTTGAAGTGTGAGAACACTTCTGCAAATGGTAGGGACAGTGAGAAGCATTTTAATTACTAGGAGAGAGGTGAGCTATGGTAATAAGGAAACAACTGTAGAATTTGTTTAATGTGCTTATATGGTTGGAGACATGTTGGCCAAGAAAGGGCAAAGCATTCTGTGTATCCCGTTACTTCTCACAATTGAGCAGAACATTGAAGTGAGTTGCAGGGGCCATGTCATCCCAGCTGAACACTTACTTTCCTGGACAAGTACTAAATCCAAATCTCACTTGATCTGGGAGAGCTAGGCCCACCATTTGCAGGGGCAGGATGTCCTTTTTAGCACTTCCTGTGAAAAAGAACAGTAGTTTGCAGTTCAGCACTGGACTAGTAGCTTACACATTTTGAACTCAGTCCTACGTGTTGCACATGCTTGGTTTTATGCCCTGGTGCTACTTTTAGGTACAGAGGAAAGCTTACTACTGAGTGAAAATGGAAGTTGTGTCCTACCTCTTACAGGCCATTAGATTATATGGCAGCATTGTAATTACCTTGTCATATATCCTGTGCTGGTGGAGGGTATTGCTGTCAGTCAAGATTTAAATTTTAGGTTTCTTGAGAACCCTTAAAAGAGAATGTAGCAAAATAGAATTATTAATCTTGCTAGAACTTTTGCAGAAAGGGGATGCTAAAGAGCCTGGAGAGCTTTCCAGAATAATAAGAAAACTCATCAAAATGATTGAAGGGGAACAAATGTGTGAAGAATGAAGTGATTGAGGATTCAGAGGCTGAGAGGAGACAAATGACGATTACAGAGGTCCTCAGAATGAGTAGCATAGAAAGGATGGCACAGTTGTTTTTCTTGTTCTTCTGATAAAGAATACATTATGAGGAGCCTTCAGATGAAGGAATTAGGAGACATGCTAAGAAACAGTGTGAGGTTCATTGAACTCAAGGACAGCCCTGGTGAGAAGGGACCTCAAAATACCATCTGGCCAAACCTTTTGTGGGAAAGGGCTCCTAGATAAGATTATATAGCATCCTGCCTAGTCCCATCTCGAAAACCCTCAGTGATGGGGACTCTACAACATTCCTGGGGAGGTTGTTCCAGTAAAGATTGTTCTCACTGTAAATCTTACATGAAACCTTTCCTGGTACAACTTTACCTTTTGAGCATTGTCTTCTCAATGTGGCTTCTTGTGAAGAGAAAGCCTCTGTCCTCTTTGTAGCTGCCATTTACTTAAAGAAATACTGGAATACTGTGATGAATGTCCCCTCTAAGCCTTTTCCAGAGAGAAAAAACCTAACTCCCTCAGTCTTTCCTCATAGGTCAGTTTCTCCAGCCCTTTGGTCACCTTGGCCCTCCTTGGATTGTATCCAGTCTGTCTGCCTCCTTTTTTTAATTGCAGGAGCCAGACCTGGACACAGTACTGCAGGTGTGGCCTGTTAAATGCTGAGTGGAGTGGGATGTTGACATCTCTGCTACTAATGCTGCTGTAGATGCAGCCCAGGGGCTGTTCTGCCCTTGCTGCACTGGTGCACTGCTCACTCATGCTCAGGTTATTAGACATACAGCAGATTGCTAGAGCTTTTTGCCCCAGGATGCTGATGGTGTTTAAAAACTTGTATAAGCTTGGGGAGAGACTGGTGAAATAACTAGAAGAAAACACCATTGTGATATCTCTAAAAAGACTGACTGTATCTGGCTCAGGAAATGCCCAGTGAGGAAGCCAGTTGGAGGCTGGGAGGCCATTTGGGAATTAGGTTTCTTTGTCTTATTTTTCAATAGGAATCCACAGAACTGGGATAAATGGACACTTGAAGACCCAGTAGGCCATTCTTAGCAAAGATCTCTTAGAGCTCACATGAACACTGATGCTCAATGTTGCCTCATTTTATTTTTTTAACTGAATTCCTTTAAGCGGAAAAGCTCATTCAGATGCCTGGCTTCTTGTGATTTGTTATATCTTGGAGAATGAGTGACAAATTAAATAAAGCTCTGGATTATTTTCACTGGTGTTCCTTATAAGGCATTGTGACATGGTCCCCTATTACATCCTCTCTAAATCAGAGAGATACAGGTTTGATGGATGGACTGTTTGGTGGATGAGGAATTGGCTGGATGGTCTCATCCAGAAGGTGGTGGCCAACTGTTTGATACCCAGATGGAGATCTGTGGTGTGAGGTGTCCCTCAGGGGTCCATTTGGGACCAGTGCTGCTTAATACCTTCATCATTGGCACAGATGAAGGGATCGAGGGCACCCTTAGCAGGTTTGCTGATGACTCCAAGCTGGGTGGTGCAGGTGACACTTGTGAAGAGCAGGATGCCCTGTGGGGAGACATGGACAGCAGTGGCCCATGGGAATCTCATCAGGTTTAACAAGGCCCAGTGCTGGTGCTGCACCTGGGCTGGGGCAGCCCCCGGGATCAATCCAGGCTGGGGATGAGCAGATGGAGCAGCCCTGGGAGAAGGACCTGGGGGTGCTGGTGGGGGAAAGCTGTGTGTGAGCTGGTAATGGGCACTTGCAGCCCAGAAAGCCACCCACATCCTGGGCTGCAGCAAAAGAAGCATGGCCAGCAGGCTGAGGGAGGTGACTGCCCAGTACTTGAACAGGGCCTGTAAGAAAGATGGGGCTAAACTTTTTTGCAGGGCCTATTGTGTTAGCATGAGAGGTAATGGTTTTAAGCTAAAAGAGGGTAGATTTAGGCTATATAGAAGGAAGACATTTTTTACTATGGGTATGGTAAAACAGTTAAACAGTTTGCCCAGAGAGGTGGTAGATGCCCCTTTCAAGGTTAGGTTGGATGGGGCTCTGAGCAACCTGATCTAGTTGAAGGGAGTTGGACAGATGACCTTTAAAGGTCTTCAAGGAGCTGATTTGTTTGCCATTCACTCAGTTGCCCCTCTTCTTGTCCTTGTCTATTGAGTAGCTTAAGAAGTCAAGTTCCAACACTGAATTTAGAGATGAACTATAAAATTGATGTAATCCCTATTATTTTCATGCACATGTTTGTTCAGAAACAAAAAGTTAGAGATAAATAATAGTGCAAGAGGAGCAACAAGCTGAATTTGATATGGATAACAAGATTGTTCTTAATAGTAATGACTGCCTCTTACATGCAAAATGGATCTATCCTTCTGGATTCTGGGTCTAGAACTGCAAGCCTTCCACCTCTACTTTGAGCTGTTCTGTTTATGAATATTCATGTTCAATTTGGCTCTTATCTAGGATTGTGGGAAATGGGATACTACTGATGCTTGCTGCTTGTTGGCATCTGAGCTGAATAAATTCAATTCCTGAAAGTCTTCATTAGCTTTGGGCAGTCCGAAAGCACCACACCAAGTATAGTGAGGTACCTGAGCTTTTGCATGTCATGTGGTTGAATCACAAGCTGAGTAACCTGTCCATGACTAAGGGAAACTTGTGATTTTCTGATGCATTTTTCTTATAAGAGGAATTATATATCCTGTCAGTGCAAAATGCTTCTCTTTAAGTTAACAGGTATTGCTTTTGTTTACAGCCACTAAATCCAGTGCTTTTGTTAGATTCCTTTAGAAAAGCTAAACTGGCTTTTGGGACTAGGTAGCTGTGGATTAGTGAATGGGCACTGGGTTTTGGCTGTGTTTTTGACAGTTTATAAACATACTTTGCTTATATGGGAAATGAGATGAAATGCTTTAGAGCATGGACTGGATAGCTGAGTGTTAATGGGGTCCAACTCACCTGTGATACATGCTGTGCTTTCCTGTGGTTAAGAGGGGCAACATGAGGCAGAGAGTGAAGATCCAGAATAGATTTCCAAGGATTGCACCATTAGTTAGGAATTGGACTGGCAGCCATGCCAATGCTAATTTAGCACAGGTAGCCTGTGTGGCCATTATGGACTTGTTTCTTCTCCTAGCCAGCAGTTCAAATGGGCTACCTGCATCTTCATTGCAGGATAGACAGTAGAATATGGTGATGTAGCTTCAGCAGTGAAGAGACACCCACCTTCCTTGCCTTTCCTTTTGAACTATAATGCCAGCCAATCTCCAAAGGGATGGTTTGCTTGCATTCAAAACTATTGTGGATGGTACACGGTTATGGAAGGTTTTGCTGGGCTAAAATGACCGTAGTTTAACCTTCCTGGGCTTCTTTCATACTTAACACCTATTTCTGCCCCTCTTCAGAGGGCCCCCTCGCCCACGCCCTGCCCCAGCGACTGGAGAGGCTGAAAACAAAGAGAACCATCACGAGGCCAATGCCATGAGTCAGCAGCCGCTTCGCCGTGGGTACCGGCGCCCCTACAACTACCGCCGCCGACCTCGCCCAGCCAGCGCTCCAGCTCAGGATGGAAAAGAGGTATGGACACCAAGCTGATCACGGGGATGCAGCACCTCGCCTGTGAGGAAAGGCTGAGAGGATTGGGAGTGTTCAGCCTGGAGAAGAGAAGACTTCAGGGTGACCTAATTGCAGCCTTCCAGTGCCTGGAAGGAACTTAAGGGAGAGATGAAGAGGGAGTATTGACAAGGGCCTGGAGTGACAGTGGGCAATGAGTTCAAATAGAGAGTAGGTTTAGATTGAATAATAGGAAAAAGTTCTTCCTGGTGAGGGTGGGGAGGCACTGGCACAGGTTGCCCAGAGAAGCTGTGGCTGCCCCATCTCTGGAAGTGTTCAATGCCAGGTTGAGTGGGGCTTGGAGCAACCTGGAATAGTGGAAGGTGTCCCTGCGCATGGCATTGGATTGGAACTAGGTGATATTAAAGGTCCCCTTCCAACCAAAACCATTCTATGACTCTGTGTGGCAGAGACTGAGGTTTTAATGGAGTGAATGCTCAAGACCTTCTGTCCTGTGTGGGCTTTTAATAAGTGTATTGTTCATGTGCTGCATAAGTTTGATGACCAAGTCTGAAGTGCTGATTTCCTTGCCTGCTTCTTCTGATCTTTTTGAAGAATAAGCATCTTAAATGAAACCAGCAGTGGGATAGGGATTGCTTCTGGATAGTTCTTAATTGGGGTCAGACTGTGACAACTATTTATGAAGTGGAGAGAAACAGTTGTGTTTTCCAGCTTCTCAAACCTTCACTCTGTATGTAGTATAAGAGATGGATTTGAAAGGTCTATATCCATTTCCTGAACTATTCAAACCAGATAATTTCAGGAAACTGTTTGCAAACACGGATTCTACCTTAGTGAGGAAAGATTTTCACTTTCAATGTCTACTTCAGGTGTTTCCTTGACAGAATCTGCTGTGTAATACTCAATTACAGGAAATACACTAAAGTTTAATGTTTTCTAGAGATTCATTTTTCTTGATTGTTTTAAAACCTGGTTATGCTGGTTGTACCACTGAGTAGAGGAAGGGTCTGGAGCTCAGCCTTTGCCTGTAATAAGGGTTTGTTGTGTCTCAGACAAAGGTAACTGAAACACCTGCTGAAAATCCTGCTCCGGTGACAGAGAAGACTGGTGCTGAGTAATGTCCGGCTCCCCAGGCACCTTCACCATCGCTCAGGTAAGGAATATGGATAGTTCCTATTTTCCACCTGAAGCTGTGTTGTGTATGCTTCTAGGATTTGGGCTCTGGCCACATCCCCTTATGTGTGGCTTGATATTTGTGACAAGTTCTGAGAGTGCTATGTAGACAAAACAAGATGCTGCTTTTCTCTTCTCTCTCTCCTCTGTGTCTGTATTTGTCACAAAGTAAGTTTTGCTTTATCATTGATTTTTTTTCAGGAAGCTCTATGTGGTCTGTATAGTAATAGCATCTGCTAATGAGTTATTTTGTTTAAGAAAGATCTTGATTATCCTGTCTGTTATAATTCTCTTTTCATCTGACATCTTGCCTATTCAATGAGAAACTGAAATGTAAACTGCATTTTTTTTTAAATTTGGCTCTTCAACAGGTGTCCTAAAATACAACTCAAAAGTAACACCAAAGAAACACACAAGCAATAAATTGTCAACAGTGATGACGAAAGCAGATTTGAAATACCAAAATGTAAAAGAAAACAAAATTTACCAGCAGCTGAGATCCAGGGAACGCCTACAAGATAGATGCATGAAGAGAGAAAGAGAGCGAGATTCAGAAAGAAAAACCTCCCTAGTTTCAACAGCAACTGTGGGGCTTTTGTTTTTTGGGTTTTTTTCCCTAGAATTTCACTGTTTTGCTAGTATTGATTTTTTTTTTCAATTTTTCTTTTGGTATCAAACTGAAAAGGGAAAAAAACCAACCAAAGAACTAAAATTGAAATAAAATGCTTTTTTTATTGGATGCTGGTGCTAAACCTCCCAAGTGTGAGTTTTTTTTTTTTCTGTGCCAGTCCTGTTTACTGCAGGACATGGGGAGGACAAACTTCCGCTTTCCTTGTTAAGATCTATTTGAAACTGTGCAGCATGGGTGACGTTCCTCACAAATAAAAGTGATTTCAACTACCAAAAACATCTGGTTTAGTATTTTTTAATGTTTTCTTTTAAAATAATGAATTAATTTAATCTTGTTGCTTCAGCATTTGTATTGGAAAGAGACCTGCCTCTTTGGTGTGCCTTGCTGGATGATAGATGAGTGTGGTTAGGTGGATATACTTCAATACAAAACAGCTTCTGCAAAGAAGTTACACAACGAGCTATAACTTCCACTGTCCTCTGCTCTTCTGGCTCAAATGATGTTCAGTGGTTGGATTTTCCTGTTATTATCTTGTGGCAGGAGTTTGGGGGATGTGGAATGAGTTGCTGGAATGTTTTTTCCTCATGTTTTGCTAGGCTTTTGTGTTCTGTAAACAGTAGAATCCAAGTTTTGAGACTCCTCTGCTCAAAAAGGACACTGGCTTAGTAACTGCCACTTTATCCAAGCTTCTGTTCTGAATAATGGCAATATGTTTTACTGGCTTCTCCACTCTCTCACTTGAAACCAGTAAAATCTCTGTACCTGTGCCATCTTGTGTTAATGAGCACTTAGCTGTCTTACTAATGTCAGTGGTTTTCTAACATTCCTCACTAAAACTTGGCTGTCCTGCAAGTGTTATCAGTCCAGCTGTTGAATATCTTGTGTCCTTCATTGTCTTGTCCAACATTTCTCACGTTCCTGTCTTGCAGTTGCTTACACAAACCTTAGATAGTATATTTGTTTCTTGAAACACCTCTGTCTGTTCTCAGCTATGAAATCTTTGTCCAGCCTTTACTGAGAAACACTTCATGTAAACCCCTTGGCCTGGAGCAGTGCTGTAACTGCACACAAGTAGGACTAAATTAGAGGACAGATTGTTGGCAGGGATTTCTGTCTGTGTCTCTTCTAGTTTCCCTTTGCCTGCATGCCATTAATAGTTAAAAATTGTACAAGGTTCTCTGGAGACACACTTGCGTTACTCTTCAGGAAATAAGCAGAGAGTGTAGGGCATAATTGTACTTGAAAGCCCTTTGCTTCCAGCTTCTGGGAAGGTGAGGAATGGCCCTTGCACCCTGTTGCCTTTGCCTTGGGGAGAAGGAGGGTAGGAATAGATTCTGTGATGCCTGAGTTGCACTGCCTGCAGCTGGCTGCAGTGGGGATTTCCTGCTTGCTTTTGCAATGGATTAGGAGCCTTTAATGAGTCGTGGAGTGAAAGCTACAGGCTTGGTTCAGGAAGGGGAATGCTGCTGACTCCCTTGAGTGCACACACGACTGTATTCATTGCAAGTCCTGTAGTTCCTGCCCTTGCAGTACCTGATCACTCCCCAGCACTTCTGAAAGTACATTGATACAAGGACTGCTGGGAGACAGTTTCTGCACCAAATCTGGTATGCTGTAGACTGGGAAAGATGTTGAGATGGACAGTGTTATTCTAATGTCTTTCCTTAGAAGATGAAGAATGTCTGTTTTGACACAAAATTTCATAATGTGAGAAAAATACAAGTAATGTACTTTCAAAAAATTCTTAAGCAGGATAAATCTTATTAGGCTTAAATTTTGTTTAGAACTAAGCATTCAGGCACACTGGGGAGAGGCTGGCAATTTCATCACAACAAACAGGTGCAAGATATTCATAAATATAGAATTTGTCATCTAAACTACTTGAACTGCCTTCAGTTGTTCAAAATTAGGTGTTTTTTCTTAAAGTGAGATTTGACAGGCCAAAGAGAATTATCTTAATCTCTGCAAAAATGTAGGTCAGATTGAATGAGTTTAACACAAGTACCTAACCAGCCATCTTTTTTTTTTTTGTGAAAGGAGAAAGTGAGGGAAAGATGCAAGTAGTGTCCTAGCATCTGGTTCTATTTGTTATTTCTGTCCTGCCTCTGTAAGAAGAACATTGGCATAAAACAGAAGTGAATGACTGACGTAATCTACTTCATCCCTGAATTCCTGGTTGTGAAAATATAGGCTTAATTCTAGCAAGTTTAAAGCACTCAGTAAAACTACATTTTAGATATCTTGGGCTATGCATAAATCGTTCCTTTACTAGGCCACTTGTGCTCTTGTTAGCTGAATTTGGCAGAAAAAAAAATAAAACTAATGCTAAATAATGAGGGTCATTTCTCTTGGCAACTAGTGCTTGTATACCTGTAAATAAGGCTGTGGGTTATTTTTTGCTTCAAGCAGAATTTCAGATGAGTGCTTAGTTGGTGTTTTATTGGTTTGGTTTCTTAAAAAAACATATAGCTACATGGATTTTGTATTTGCAGTCGTTAGTGTGCTTTTATACCTACTTGGTATAAGTATACCTACTTATACCTACATTGTTTCTATATTATGTTCATTGTTTCTTTCCAGCATTCTTCTCTTTCATGGGCACTGACAGTGGCTTACACTTGGAGGGGATGGCACTTCTATAGTGTAATAATTTTACACTGTCCTCATAATACTCTGCCTGCCTGATTATAGCCAGGCTTTTTGCTTGTGAAGGCTGCTGTCTGTTACTTAGCTACAAAAATATTCCTGTGGCTTGTGAACTTTTGCAGAGGATAAAGAAAGGAAGCAGGAAGGCCTTTGTCTGTGCACTGTTTCGTTTGAACATAATTGCAATACAAGGCATTCATAGTCTGGAGAGATACATATCCTGTAATATTCCATATTGGACAATGTTACATCCATGTGCGGCCCTTTCCCCTCGCTTCCATGGGAGGCCTGTACACAGGTGCAACAAATGCCTTGGAAGTGAAACAGATTTTCAGTTGTAGTTAGAAAAAACCTGGGAAATAAACTAGCTTGTTACATAGCTTGTTATAAGGGCTGTGAAATCAGCTAGTGCTAGTCTGACAGTTATTTGTTGTGGCTTTTTCAGAAAGTCTGTTTGCAGATCCGGAGTTCAAAGCCATGGCCTCAGACATCATTATGCTTTCTGCTGGTTTGGCTTTTTGGAGAAGCAGCTAGCCTTCAGCACCACTGTGATTCTGTAGAAAGAAAGTGCATGCTCTGAAATGTTCAGACATTTGTAGAGAAAAGCAGCTGCATGAGCCAAGTGGCAGTGGGATCCTTTGTCAAGTGTAAAGGGGAGGAGAAGGGTTTGGAGGCTGTATCCAAAAAGTGGTAGCCTGAACTTTATATTTTGTGCTGTTTACAATAGTGGAGCAATTCTGCTATGATTTAAGTCCTAGAGCTAGACAGTGATACACTGAGCAGAAATTTCATCTTGATGACTTAATGCCACCAGCTCATGAGATGAATAATTACTTTTAATATCTTAAGGTTTTAAAATGTTACAGAAGAGACTCAGAACTTCATTTTATTTCCTGACTAGTGTCAGGAATACATTATTCTTCAATGTTTGGCTCTAAGTTTTGACTTATAAATTGTGACTTTAGTAGGGCCACATTGGTCCTTAGAATTAATCAAGAATTCTAAGAAGAATTGGCTATGAAGTATGTGTCTGTAGTACGGAAAGTGATCTGCTCTCTAAAGGTTTGGAGCATGGGTTGAATATGTTAAGATCCATGTTGTCTTTGATAGGTGGTTAGTGTCAGCCTAGAACTCAGCTTTAGCTGCACCTCAAGTTAAAGTCAAACTTACGCTGTTTTGATATATTAAATAACAGCAGTTAGGTGATAAGAGTCAAAATTTACTATCTACAATAGTTTGTTTCCAAAGTGTGTGTTCTGTAGCTACTGCTCATTGTATTGGTCTAGCTAATTATTTTCACTTATATTACACTCTACTCAGATTTTTGTCCACTAGTTGGAAAGTGCTGTTAAGTTTTCTTCTTAATCTTGCCCTTCTTCCTTTAAAATACTCTGTATAGTGCAGTGCTGGTGTATGTAACAAGCTGCATGTAAAATCACAGCAATTTCACATCTCAGGATGTATCCCAAATGTGGCATGTGAGCTTAACAGTCACTAAGCCAACCTCCTCTAACTACTATGTCAACATGCCTATATTTCTTCTGGCTTTCTATAAATGGGAAGATGCCATGTGTCCTCTTTAATCACTATTTAACTTTCTGAGGAGCCACAGAGGATATTCCAGTTGCTAGCAGAACTCAATGTGTAAAATTACATGTCAGCTTAAACCCTTGCAGTCTTGCAGCCTGTGTGTGTGTGTTCCAGTGATCTGTGCCCAGAGCACACACAGAAAACCAGGCAGGTTCAGCAGGAGTGTGGGTCTGCTGGAGGACAGAAATGTTCTACGGAGGGATCTGGACAGGCTGGATCCACAGGCTGAGGCCAGTGGTCTGAGGGTCAGCAAGGCCAAGGATCAAGCCCTGCACGTGGGTCACACCAACCCCCTGCAGCTCCAGGCTGGGGCAGAGGGGCTGGGAGCTGGGAAAGGCCCTGGGGGTGCTGGTGACAGCGGCTGGACGTGAGCCCACGCCTTTGATTCAAGCTGGTACCCCACAGTGGAACAAAGACACAGCCTGGCTGCTCGTGCAGAGTGAACCAGCACAAATACAGATTCCAGACCTGCTCAGGTGTCTGCATAACAAGAAATACAAAACAACCCCCAAACAAACAAAATTTGTGAAATGCTTCTGAAGTGTTACTTAATAACGGCCAAGGAATGAGTAACTCAGGAACCAGAATTCCTTACTGCTGTATTTGGGCATGCAGCTGGGCAGTGCACGGGTGCTTCTGTAGCTGTTTTGCAGAAGCATGCTCTGCCTTAGATACAGTAGAGGAAGCACCTGTGAGACTGCTGCACAGACTCAGATCACAAAAGTGGAGCTGAGCAAGACTGAACATAAACCACTGCTAAATACTTTTCATCACAGAAAGTGGGTGCTGGGGAATTAAGAGATGTGAGCAATCTGGTTTACTGGTACGGTTACATGAGCACTAGATGGGGCTGTCGCTCCACATGATTTTTTCTGAAAATGTATAGACACACCCGTGTGACAGGAAATAAAAGTATTGCAAGGTGGGCTATCTGGGTTCTGCTGCAGGCTGTAGGGGGGCTGAAATATGGTAGGTGGTGAGTAGTAAGTCAATAAATGAAAAAATCCAACCTAATAAAACAAATTAGTATAAAAGTATAAATATCTTGCTGTATAGTTCTTCAAGGAATAAGCCACACTGCTGCCCATCCCTGACTGTCCTCTGTTAATCCTCACACAGCTGGGAAGAAAATCTTGGGGAGAAAGAAGCAGACTCAGCCTGGCAGAGTACATGCTGTGCTCCCAGCCACAACCTTGGGTTATCTCTTGCCAACTTGTGTCCCTACTGCTCATCACTTTCAGGTGTTTGTGGTCACGTGTGAGAATCTTCAGGAGTAAGAAAAAGGGCAGCAGAGACGACAAAAGTTCAGCATCCCTCCTTGTGAACTCTCTGTTCCTTCACAGCAAGGTGACCTGGTACCTCAGTTTAAGCATCTGTCCTTGAGACTAAGTCAGTGCCCAAGGGTTAATAGCCTATAATTTGTCTGCTTTTTGGTGAGGAGAAAATTAAGGTGCTCTTAATGCCATCTGTTGATGGTGCTGTAATGCCTTCTGCCTCCGTGGCTCTACAGAAGAAAAAAAATTTCCAAAATTCAGAAAGGAAAAGTTGTAAAGTGCTGGGACTTGAGGACTGAAAAAATGTTACCAGTCTCTGTTCATAGAATCACAGAACCACCATGCCCCTTTGCTCTGGAGAAACACAATATTCTGGCAGACTCAATGTTGTGGAAGGTGTCCCAGACCACGGCAGGGGGTTGGAATGAGATGGTCTTTTAAGGTTCCTTTCAACCCAACCCATTCTGTGATTCTGTGATTGTAGTCTTCCAATCACAGGAAATAGATTTCAACTTTACATAAAAGATACAACTTAAATGAATGTCACATTTAAAAGATGTATTTTTAGAAGTGTTGTTTTTGAGCAGTATTCACTATTTTCAGTGGAACTCCTAGATTTGAAAAAGAAAAAAAAATGACACTACCTGGTTTAAATGTCTAATTGAAAACTGATCTTTCTGGAAGACCTACAGCCAATCTATACTTAGTACTTTATGGCCAAAAGATTCCAGAAAATCACAAAATTCAGTACATTCCTACACAATCTGTTAAAATAGTGCCTCATCAAAGAATTTCAATATAGAATTAAAAAGTGAAGACAATATGGTCAAAGGTATCAAAGTGCCATTAAAAATCCTCCAGAGATTCATAAAGTGAAAGCTTCCTCATGCTCCCCTGCCATTTTGCCGTACCTTGGTTGGAATGAAGACACATCCACTGGAAAGTCAAGTGTAGAGTTTAAAGTTTATTTTTTACCATTTGTACTTCTAGAAACACTTGGCAGCATTAAAAAAAATAAAGTTAAATTGCTTACATATTTTTCACTTCAGTGGATAAACATTCTGTCTTAATTTAGATCAACCAATCTCAAAAAAATACATAGTCTAAAAATTAGCAAACTTTTGAGAGATCATTTAGATTTAAATCATCAAATCACTTAAATCATTAAATACCTTTTCAAAGGAGATGGAGATGCTCTCAATTCCTAAATGGAGCTTACTTTCTAGTTAAAGAAGACCAATTTTAATGAAAGGGATCCTTCTTAAAACCTGCAATGACTTCCATCTCAGATAAAATACTCATTTATAACTCATGTATAACTGCAAGCCACGAGGTGGTGCTCTTAATCCATAGCCCGACTAAAATAGTAATTTTTTGGTCCTTTTCTAACATTGCACAGAAAGAACATATGGAGAAAAGCCTATTTTATAACATGGTTACTTTGGTTTCTGCAGCAATGCCACCACACACACTGCAGTCTATAATGGTAAAAAATTTTTACTTAAAGAAGTCATACCACCTTCAGATGGTTTGAGAAAAACAGTCTCTCTGGGGAAACCAGTTCAAAGAAATGGTTAAAAATCCAATGGAACAAAATGAAACAACTACAGAGGATCTATCTGAACAATAAAACACTGTAATTGAACACATACATGGCAATCCCACGTAAAACTAACTCAATCTACCTGCAAATCTTATTTTTCATTTGGAAAAATAAGCGATTCCTCAGTTTTCTTTGAAAGGCATGGTGCAATGCCACTGTGATGGTCCACTACAGCACCCCTGCTCCCCAGCCCCCAGTTTGTTCAGGTCTCAAAGAATTCCAGTTATACTGACAATGGAATGAGGATGATGTTCCAGCTAGAAAGACAGAGCACATGTAAATTGTGTGTGCAAACACTACAAGGATTACTGATGGGCATCACACAAATAGACACACTGTTGCTTTTCACCTTGGACAATAAAGATATATGTATAATCTCATTAAAATACTTCCATAGATGTATATAAATACTTAGTTCTTAGCAAGAGGAAAGCCAACCCATTGTCCACAGTGGCTGTGAAACTTCCCCAGCTGGAAAAAAAAATTGTAGTGATTTTCCAAGGGATGTAGTTCTGCCAGAATGACTGAGTTCAACTTATTCCTTGTTTTGCTCTTCACCTTTAGATTCCATTAGCTCCTCTTGCCATTTCTTCTCCATCTGTCCTTTGCACCTCAGGAAAGCATCTTCCAAATGCTTCATGGAGTTGGTCAGGTCTGGGTTGGTACGTATGGCTACCATGTGATAGGCCATCCAGGTTGCATGCACTACAAACTCAACAAATACAAGTAAGCCAGGAATTTTGGCTAGAAAAAAGCAATGGCTGATTCAATAAACAAAAAAACTATTATCAGTTCAGATCTTAGAGAAGGCTGTAAAATGAAATGGAAATTGCCTACAATAATACTCAAGATTAAGTAGATTGTTCAGTATTACTTCTTTATAAATGTCTCAAAATACTTCATAATGGAAGTACAGTGATGTAAATTACAAAAGGGAGATGGACACTTCACTTAAAAATTACAACAAGACAGGTAATCAAATAGAAAGACTCAACAGACTGTTTTAAAATATATGAATATTATATAAGGAATCCTCTCTCCAGACCAGTTACAGCTTGTGTTAGGTGAGGAAGAGTAAGATCAAGGAAACTACAACACAGAGATAAAAGATTTTAAGAACACCTTAAATAAATTGATCTTGAAATAATGAGTAAATTAAATAATGAAATTGATTTTGAAACAAGATGTATCTGATAAAGCTGGGCAAATAGTTTTATCACTTATGTCATACTTTTATTTTACTAAGAATTCACTGTAGTTTTCTTAATGGCACTCCATAAGTGGTTTAATCACAGAAAGTTTAATTAAGAGGTGCAATCTGCTCTTGTTAGTAGCACACAGTTTCTGATAGAAATGTTGCAGAACATGGAGAGGAATGTGCAGTCCTGTCTGTACATACAGGACTAAGATTAAATTTGCAGGGGAGTCTTTATTGTGGCTGAGGAATTAAATGCATCATGCACTGACCTGAGAGATGCTATGTATCCTGCCATTTTTCAGAATTAAGTCTCATTTTAGATCCTATGTTTTAATAATTGCACATTAAACACCTTAGTAGTATTTCTGTTTTTAACCAACACTCTGAACTGAGCATCCACTACCTAATGATTTTTAATTCTGAGCCATCTGAAATGTCTAAATTATTGGCATGCTTTTCCACAATTAAGACCATAAGGGCATTAGAGGTGATGGTGATTGTTTTCACTTACATTTCTATTACATGGAAGTTTACAGAGTAAATATAAACAGTAAATCTTCAGTGTCTTCACTCTAGTAGACAGATCCGTATCACTGTTAATAAAGACCTGTACCTGTTAATTTTTCCATCTCGTCCAGAAGTTTTCCCAAGTCCTTGTTCAAGTCCTCCATCACCTTTTCCATGTTATCATAGTTTCCTTCCTGATGTTCTGATTCAGCCATCTACAAGGAAACCAGGAATTTTGTACTTCATTTTACTCTGAAGTGAGTTGATTTTCACAGCTGGGAGAAAGTAACATTGCAATAAAAACAAACAAAACAATTTTAAATTTACATGTGAATTCAGCAAAAATCCGACCTTGAAGTTACTGGTCATCACCTGTATGCTCATATTACTTTCAATCCATTTTGAAATTAAGTAGAAAGAATTAACTCAAATGTGCTGTGCTCGTGCCAAACAAAGGCTTTTGGTATCAGTAATAACAAAGGTCATTGTGTCAAACACTTCACTAGCAAACTTTATCACCCTGTTACAGTTGTCTTCAAGCTTCTCTCCCAAATACTCTGACGAAGAGCAATTCCTAATTTTCAAAGTTAGTTGTAAAATCCCCACTTGTAATGGGTATTTCACAACTGCAGGCTCCAGCCACGTAAGTACATACACCAAGTTCTGTCACCATATAGGCAGCTAAGTGTTTGTGATTTTCTAATCTCTGCTTAGTTGTTGGGAGTGAAATTCTACAGCGTAAAAACGCTTGGGGCAAAAATATATAGTTTTAGAACTGAAAATGTGGCACAAAGCATGGCCTTTAAGTTCTTTTTCTGAAAACCCCCAGTGAATGGGATGAAACCATGAGGAAGCATAAGAGCTTCACTGTAGTGACTATATACATCACACAGCATAGTTTTTGTCATGTGATTTCTCAAACTCGGTATCTGTTTTTCGGATTTTATTGCCAATATATGTGGAAGGAACGCGATGGGTGGCTTTACAGCATTTTAAAACAGTGCCAGACCTCAGACGCTGGGTGTTCCAAGTGTCTCTTCACACAGCCTGCTTCACGAGGTAAAACCGAGGTTACCCGAGTGTCGGCTGACCCTTCACCGCGGAGGCCCTGCAGGGCGCAGCAGCCCGTGCTGTGCCACACGACGGGCACCCTGCGCCGCCGGCAGGGCCGCGTCCCGCGGGGCGCTGGGGCAGCCGGGGCAGCCGGGCCGCCGCCCCCCGCCCGCCCTCACGGCACAGGGCGGGCGGGAACGGGACACCAAAACCCCGCCCGGCGGCCTCTCCCGCCAGCTCGGCCCCCGGGCTCGCGAGCTCGGTTGATTCTGCGTTTCACGAAAACAAGCGCTCGGAGGAGTCGGCGGCCCGGGGAGAGGCGCGGTTCGCGCCCCGCGGCTCCGAGCCCGGGCTGCGGCCTGGCCCCGCGTCCCGGCTCCGTGCGCCGCCCGCCCCTCGCTTCCAGCGCCGCCTCACGGCGGACCCCTCCGCCGTGCTGGCAACCCCCGACTCCTGGGGCAGCCCGGGCGTGCCGGACAGCACCTCGTCCCTTCGTCCCTTGCCCAGCGCGGAGCCGCAGCTGCCCACCCCGGCGGCCGGACGAGAGGAGGTGACGCCCTCCCCTGCCCACGGCCCTGCCCGTGCCCCGCGGCCCCCGGCAGGGACAGCCCTCCTCCGTCAGCCCTCACCCTCCAGCGCTGCCCGCCCCCGGTCACGGCAGGTGCGGGAACTGAAGCCGTAGCAAGATTGGTCGCACCGGATGGCCTGTGGTGGTTTCAGGACTTTTCCTGAAAGTAACCCAGAAGGTACATCTTAACCCCTAGGTTTCAGAGTTGGGTGGTGCGTCTGCTCTTTCTTCAGGGAGTCTCATCCCGGCTGCAGGATGGAGAGAGACGTCAGACCAGGGCCGGCGGTGACAGGACAAGGAGCAGCAGTTTCACAGTTGAAGAGAGTAGGTTTTTATTAGATATAAGGAGAAAATACTTTGCAATGAGAGTAGTGAGACATTGGAACAGGTTGCCCTGAGAAAGTTGTGAATGCCCCATCCTTGGAAGTGTTCAGGGTCAAGCTATATGGACTAGTGGAAAGTGTCTCTGCCCACGGCAGGGGACTTGGAACTTGATGGTCTTGGAAGGTCCCTTCCCCAGCTGTTCTGTGATTCTATGATACTGGCCTTCATTAAAAAAAAAAAGAATTGAAGAGTGTTTGCAGGACTAGGCAAAATCAGGTTAGAAATTTTCTGGAGAAACAGCAAGACTCAAAGTTTGTCAAGAGTTTGCTGATGCTAGGAATTATCTGGTTTACAGCAGAGTGAGAATCAAGTCCTGTCTCTGAATTGCCCCAAATTGTGTCCCATTCCAGATCAATATCCAGACCTTGATTGATTGATCTCTTGTTCTCCTTTTTCATCCATACAAACACAAACTTAGTCCTGTTTTCAAATTATTTTGTATATTAGTATTCTCATTATGCAGCAAACTTGCTCATCTCTTGCAATCACCACTCATTTCACTACCAACTGAGTAGCAGTGAAGATGACAATCCATCTTCAAAAAACCCCAAAATGAAGTATTTACACTCCCAAGTTGCATGAATGCTGTATAATATATCGCAGAGCAGTGTGTTGCTAAAGTTTTGCAGGGGTTCAAAAGCAGTTGAGTAAGATCCCTGTTATGTTGTTACAGTGTTTTATTTCCCCAGACACTCTCAGTGCCAGCTGTGTGGGGCATGGTTACTAGGCCGGACCATTTGTTTGAGGTGGCACATTTCCTAGGTAACCCCATTTCCTAAATGATTTATGAAAAGAGTGGAGAATCATCAGGTTTAATTTGGCAGAAAAGTGGGGGAAAAAAGACTGGTATTAGAAGTGCCTGAGCCTGAATAGAGGAAGTGCTAGCAAATTACTGGACCTTCAACTGGCTAATGAAGATTGATGTATAATCATTCAGTCATTTCAGTTTTATACAGAGAAGCTATTTTTTTTACTTTATTTCTTTTCATATAATGCTACCTTTGGAAATTTTAAATAACAAATACTGCAGGGATGAACTGAAAATCACACTAGAATTTCCATTAAAAAAAGAGAAATTAAATAGGCTTGTAATTTTTCTCGATTAAGAAGACTTGCTATCTTGAGAGGCAAAGCTCATGAGGCAGAACAGAGGCTTGGGATAATGGTGGGAGGTTTTTTTCACTTTTAGATCATTTGTTCTGATTCTTACCCCATTCAGGGATTAATGACTGGCTTTCAGAAACAAAAAGGTACTGAGCCTTTCAACCTCTTGTGATGTTCCACCCTTGAGGTGAAGGGAGACCCGAGACTCATAAATGCTCGCAGTTGAAAGGAACGGCAAAAGTCCACAAAAACTCACAAAGTTTTATTAGTAAATTACACATTAGGAAGGGAGGGAGGGAGGGAGGGAGAGGGTACCGTTTCATAGGTAAGTTTTCCCCACCTGGAAGACAAGTTTGTTGCTTTCCATGCAAATTAGTTCTCATTCACAGTCTGTTCTTTCAGACCTTTCTAGAAACAGGGCAGAGGCTTCGGGGGCCTTTGCGGGTCTTGATCCCCCCTACAGTCCATGCTCAGCCTCATTACTGTGCTTGTGCTGTGCCGTGTTGTGCTTATCTCCAGGAACTACATCAAGGGTGTTTGTCCCAAAAAAGTGCTGCCATTCCTCGGCACGGCCCCTTCTCCAGCCACATCTTGTTCTTTCTCACAGCGTTATCCAACAATCCTTGGTTGGCTCTGCAGCCATCTGGCTATTGCTATTTAAGATATACACATTAGCCCCTTATCTTCTGGGTTTCTACACCTCTGTGGGTTTAAGCTGACCAAAAGATCAGTTACAGACTATCAGCTATAAACCATGGTTTTAAATCTTACATTAGAATGTGAAAATAAGTCAGAGGCCTTAATCACTGAAGCAAAAGTGAATACCACAATGACAGTTAAAAAGGGGATGCTTTCACCTGAAGTTTGCTTCTTCTGGTCCAGCAGCAGTTACTGGGGTATGTTTAGTTCTGGAAGTCAAGCTGCAGAATTAGCACCCATGTTAACTGTCCCAGCACACAGGACAAAGGCTGAATGGTTTCTGGTTGAATTCCTGCTTAGTCCCAGAACCCCATCCTGGGGCTATGGTGCAGCAGCTGTGTGTGGCTTGGATGGTTTCTAGGTGTGCTGTAGCTGTCTTGGAGATAAAGGGGATGGTTATGTTAATAAGGCTGCCAGTCTACTGCCTTTCAGTGTGCTTAGTCATAGTTGCCTAAGGAAGAAGCACAGAGAGGGATAGAGGATGTTAAACAGGCAATGTTTTCTTTGTGGATGCACATACAATACAAAACATAGCAGGAAAAGTCTGTTTTTCACAGGACAATACATGACTTCCGTCACTATACTAAACAGCAGGAAAGGCTTGATGAATGAGGAAGATTATACAGGCTGAAGCCTGAACTCTGAACTATTGAAATATCTTATCCAACCAGTCAGACTGGGAGCACAACAGAGGTGGGGGAAACTGAAAGCAGCAGCCTGTTGTTGCTTTTGCATATGCTTACCTTGAATATTTAACCCTTTGCCTTTCACACTCTCTTCCACAGTAGGGAGGTGTAGAAACTGAAAGATGGAGGAAGATTTTCAATTGTCACATTTTTAAACAGGAATCTCAGTAGGTTTTCCCAGGTGCCCTTGAGCAAGGTCCCTGTGGAACATAACTCATTTCAGTAAAGAATTCATTTAAATGAGGAACTGTTATTTGCATTTTACCTACTATTTTATGGAGAATGAGGTATAAGACAGATCCTTTGCTCCTTCATGGAGAAAATACTGTGGAGAGTCAAGGCAAGTTAGTACCAGCATGAAAGGAAAGCTGAAACCAGAGTCTAAGCCTACATCTGCAGCTGTAGTGATCTTTCTAACTCTAAAAAAATTTAAGTCTAGGAGATGTCTCTCCTGGTTTCTCAGGAAATGAAAGTCCACATCACAGGACTATTTCATTAACACTATTTTGCCCACTCCTGCCAGTCTCTGTAGAGAGATCACGCAATGAAGAAACCACTCCTGGTTTTCACCATTTTGCACACATGGATAGTAAATGCCAGCTGGAAAAATAATGCTAGGGAAAAGTTTAGGATGTACTGATGTACAAATATATGGATACATTAACAGATAAATTAACTATTGTCTTTTGGTATCTAGAGCTATTGATTCTTCCACAACTAAAACTTTCCCACAACAATATAATTATATGCAGCACCTCAATGTTAACAGGAGTAGGTGAGTTTGGCTAAAACAGTTGGCAGAGATCATATCATCTGCTGCATCTTCCCAAAGCCACCTGCATTGTGTTGTTGACTGTGAAATGAAGTTTGTCTCTCAACAGGAGGTCTCATGTTATTTACTCTTGTAATGCAACTGCCTCTCACTCCTGTGAAGGAGGTAAGCAGATAATCTTGTGTAGACTCATATAAACAGGACTCAGGAATCTGAAACTCTTAACACAAGATTCATCAGTGATAGGGGAGGGCAGGCCGACAGCTGGGACTTGCATACATGGATTGGTTGGGAAGAAAGTCCCCACACCTAAAGGGCTGAGGTGCAATGAAGATTATGGCCCATGGTTGCTGAGGACACCAGCAGAGCACAGTGATGACCCCTAAGGCATCATGGCAGGAAAAAGGTCACGGGGAATATTGTCCACTCTGGTTGGGGAGCTTAGGATGGTGTGAAGAAAGGGCAGGGTAAAGCTGATGACAGAGCCCCAGCCATTTTCCAAAATGCTGGCAGACTGCATGGACAGCCTGAGCAGGAGGGACACCAAGGAAAAGGGTAGAATGTGAAAAAGCCCTGAGTTCCTGCTGTCCGTTGCAGCATGTGTTGATATTATTAATCTTTTATCCCTTTCTTTATTTGCAGATTGTTTTCCTGATACAACACTTTTTCAGCCTCAGGAGTCCTGGGAGTTTTGTACAGATTTTCTGTTCCAAGAACCCATTTTTGCTAAATGTGAATCTGTAACCAGAAGTGTCTGAGTTCTGGTTATTACATGAGCCTGTCCCTCTTGATCTGTATTGGTCTGCCTCCCAAACTCCCCTCCAGGTCCCTGCCTGAGGACTCTGCTTTGCCAGTCTCTGTATCCGTGCATGAGCAGCTGGTGTGTGAAAGCCAGGCAGACCCGTTTTGCAAGTGTGTGCCTTCCTGTCAGCTGTGTGTTGGACATCCCTGGGGAGACAGCTGAGAAGACCTGGAGGATTAAAGAATTGAAGCTGGGCGGGGCTGGAGTAGAAAAATCAGTGAGGAGGAGCTTACTCATAAAGAATTACAACCATACCAAGGTAATCATCAGCATTATTAGGAGTGGCCTCACAAACTGGGAACCGGCAGCAGGAGAGCTTCAGGAAAAGACTACCGCAGGGCAAGAGAAGTGGTGTCATTCAGGTGAGAGAAAACTCTTCTGGAGGTTCAGTCCCTGAATACTTTTTTTAAAAAAATACATTTATTAACATACATGTGACCTGAGTTAGAATGTAGCTGTACTGTAAAGTCTATGTGTCTGTGTATGTGTGCACAGACATATGTGCATGTGCTTCCTGCTGGTATCGAAGCTACTTACAGTAATAAATTTCTGTGATCATAATGGTATTGGGGTTTGAGAAAAATATGAAAGAGATATGTCCTCTATATGCTGGTTGATTTGGACGAAATAACTTACAGGCATTTTGTAAGCAGGAAGAAATTAACAAAGTAATTAAGGTTCATATAAAATTAGTCTCAGTTCACTGAAACAAGGTAATGCTATGCATGTGTTTATAAATATGTTCAGTCTTTAGTTAAGTAATACATGCCTAGGGCTGAATTCAGAACTAATTACCATTTCACTTCCATGACTCTTGTTTAATTGTCAGGCAGTGAACTCTAACCCCAAGTGGTGAAGATATCTAGATTTTCCTGTGTTTACCTCTTTGCATGTACCTGTGTGTGCATGAGCTACTGATTAAATTATAAACAAAATCTCTGTTAAATCCACCAACTTGGGAACTTGGGAAACTGGAACTAAAGTTGCCTACACAGCTTCAGGTAGCTCTGAATTTATGAAAGCAGATTCATGTTCTATTTCTCAAGCCATTAAGCAGCAATGTGATGTCATGCAATAGTTTTATCACAGAGTAGGTTTTTACAGCAAGAGCTATATGTATGCATGATCCTTTGAGAAAAAATCCTTCAATTCTTCTTACATTCTGTCACAGCTTCTTCTGTTACAGAATTTCTGTACTGAGTTTGTGCTAGGGTTTGGTACAGGCTTGGTACCAGCAGTTACCAGTCAGCAGGGAGACATTTTCAAAAGCAGTATGTGATTTTGGCTTCACAAAAGGAAGTCATAGGTGAGGCTGTGTTGTTAAAATTTTGCTTCTAGATTTGAATATTCCAAACAGCCTGCTTATTAAGGGCTTCAGTTTAAGGTATTCCTCAGGGTTCTTTTAATCATTTTAACTTATTTTGCAGATTACCTGTAAGGACTTACTTTTTGTGGCCTTAATTCAGCAGGAGTGATCAACATATATATTAATTTTCTAGAAACTACAGTAAGTTATGTCTGCATTAGAAAAAATTATTTTTATCTTAATCACCATTTGGGTTCTGTACCATTTCACACTTCTGTACTTAGCTTTCCCTGCTCAGCACAAATAAATTCATTTTTGTGAGATGATCTGAGTTAAAGCACAACCTAGCACCATAAGAACTTGCATATCTCCAGTGATATGCTGCCAGTTTGGACTAACATTTTTAGCATAAAAGCACAGCAGCACCGAGTCCTTCTGACTCATTTCTCGATGCAGTAGCAACTGTTAACTTTGCCTGTTTTTTCTGCTATATTGAAAAGGAGCCAAGTTTGCCCTAAGTAACCACCTGCTCAAATAACAGCATGGGCCTCATTATTTGCTGTTTTCTCCATGGTCTAGCTCTTCAGATGTGGTCAGCCTAATTTTCTTTCACTCCCTTAATATGCTTCTGTAGCACCTAGCCTAGGTTTGATGTTCAAGTATTGCTTCTAATTTTGGACTAAGAGAAAATCTTGCGTCACTGTATGTGATTTTTGAAACACTTTGTTTTCTTACAGGGTGTTACAGCTACCAGCTGTTTCAAAAGTGAGTTATACTATTAAATCTCTATAGCTGAGACGGTGTTACAGCCAGTACAGCAAGCCACAGGATATTATTTGTAATCCTTGTTCACAAGGACAGAAGTGACTCTGGTGTGTTGTAATCTGGGTTGGCCGCTCAGAATTTCCCATTCTACACAGTTGAAGATGCTGCTTGGCAACCCACAGGTGCCTTACAGTGAGAGATGAGATGACTTGCTGGGCCAGGGAAACCTTGCAAAGGTGTCATTAATGGAAAATAGTTGGAAATGTTGGAAATAGTCATGAAGGTCTTCTGAAGGCAGAAGAGACAGAATATGTAGTCTAACAAATGCTTAGCTGAAACCTGTCAGGCTTGGGCTTTTTTGTTTTGGATGCTACTTTTAGTAAATGGTGGACATGGCAGGGGAAAAGATGTGTTTCACTGTTTGCTTTTCCATGGTGATTTTCTTCTCCCTCTTCTCTCACATCCAGTGTCCACAACTGCTTGGCAGTCCTGAGCCCACACGTCGTGGTTTCCCTGCCCTTGTGGTTCCTGCCGTGCCCTGGTAGCTCCTCCCAGCACAGCCAGGACACTGTGCTTGTGCAGAACTGAGCCTTGACTGCTGACCAGGTGCAAAGGGCACGTACAGGAGGAGGAAAGCAATAAAAGCAGCAGCAAAAGGGTGCCTGGAAAAGCTTGAGAGTAAGGTTCTGCCACTGCAAGAAATTAAATAGAAGGTGTAATGGTAAAAGGATTTATTTTGTCTTTTATCAGTTAGGCAGTTTGCTGGACTGAAGTGGGCAATTACTGAGCTGTTCTTTATGTGCCTGGAGTCATATTACAGCTGGCCCTCAGAACTAGTGCATGAAAAACAAGTGTCAGAACACTTCTATAATGAAGTGGTGTGCAGTTAATGCAGGGCAGGATGTCTGGGGAAATAACTGCATTAACTCCATATCAGCTCATAGAACATTTTAAAGGGCCTAATGAAGATCCAGATGAATCTTAGCCTTTATTTTTGTCAAATTAATCAGCTGTTTCTTTAGACCAAATCATTGCACAAGGATTTACACATTTGCACAGATGATGGGAACTGCTGCTAGTTCACAAGTCAGACATATTCAGTGCCAAAATTGTGTGTTTACTGTGAATATGTACAACTTATTCTCCTGAACATGGCAGGAGCAAGCAGCAGGCAGCTTCTGTGTGGGCAGTATTCGAGCTGGCTGTTCCCATATATTCCATGGACATGTAAGACTTGATATTTCTCTTCCTTTTCAGTATTCACCTTAATGTTTGTCACTCAGGCTTCTTAACTCCTAGTCCTAGCACTTTAAATAGCATAATTTCAGCCTGATGAGAACTTCAAGGCCATGAAATGTGAGAGAGGATTGGTTATTTTAGGGCAGATCACCTTCCTGATTCAGTTTACCACATTGCCATGTGAATGCTTCTGCTGTCACTATGGGGACAGTATACATGTGGGAATGAATGACAGGGGACTGGAAAAATTAGAGTAAGGCTTATGCTGGCACACAGTGCCTGTGGATCTGTGCTGACACAGGGAATGGTTTCACAATGCTGCCTTAGCTGAATTAGCCATTCACTGCCAACTGGTACCGATCACTGAAATGGCAGGAAATCACCACGGCAAAAGAATGGCGAATTTGTCCTGCTAGGCTAGTGGTTTGAATCAGTTTACTGTGTGATCAATTGCACAACTGAGAGCAAACCAAGCAGTGAGAAGAAAGCAGAGAGAAGAGATAATCCCTTCTTTTGGCTTTGGTGAGCACTTAATTCAGCTCAGCTGCATTCACATTCAGTATTTGGGCTTCCTGAACAGGTTTAAGCAGCCCCCACAACTGCTGTCTTTTAGCTGCTTCTTCTGTCCCTCTGTTGCCCTCTGTGCTTTGTCCAGATAGCTAGGGCAGCAAAACAGCTTGCCAAACAAACATGGCTGAAAACAAAATGCCACCTTTTCCTAAGTGTTCATGCTGTTGGCAACTGTGAACAGAGGAGCAGTGTCAGTGTAGGGCTGGTATGGGGGATAATTAGCCTGTCACTGTTGCCAGGCTGTGCAACTCCTGTGCCACATGCAGTAGTCTGCTAGTAGCAGTTTGCATATTCACTGTAGTTTAACTGCTGCTAAGGTTTTGCTTTAGCTGCTTCTGCTATCTTTAGGTACCATGGTCTTCACTGTATATTTAACTTGGACATCGGGCTTTGGGTTCAGGTTGATCTCCAGGAGGGCAGGAAGGCTCTGCAGAGGGATCGGGACAGGCTGGATCCATGGGCTGAGGCCAACTGTGTGGGGTTCAACAAGCCAAGGCCAGGACACAGGACTTGGGTCACATCAAACCCCTGCAACTCCAGGCTGGGCCAGAGGGGCTGGAAGTCTGGGAAAGGCCCTGGGGGTGCTGGTGACAGCAGCTGGACATGAGCCCAGGTGTGCTCAGGTGGGCAAGAGGCCCACGGCACCTGGGCTGGATCCGAAATAGTGTGGCAGCAGGACCAGGGCAGGGACTGTCCCCCTGCGCTGGGCACTGCTGAGGCCACACCGTGAGTGCTGTGTCCAGCTCTGGGCCCCTCAAGACAAGAAAGACACTGAGGGGCTGGAGAGTGTCCAGGGAAGGGCATGGAGCTGGGGTTGGGTCTGGAGCACAAGTCTGATGAGGAGCAGCCAAGGAAGCTGGGGGTGTTTACCCTGGAGAACAAGAGGCTCAGGGGGGACCTTCTTGCTTTCTACAACTCTCTGACAGGAGATTGTTGCAGGTGGGGCTCTGCTCCCAAGGAACAAGGGGCAGGATGAGAGGAAATATCCTCAAGTTGTGTCAGGGGAGACATATTAGATTAGGAAAAATTTCTTCACTGAGGGTCATTAAACATTGGGACAGGCTGCCCAGTTAAGTTGGTGGAGTCACCATCCCCGGAAAGGTACACAAAACCCTGTGGATGTGGCACGTGAGCTCATGGTTTAGTGGCAAACACAGTGGTGGTGCTGGGTTGACTGTTGGACTTGATGGTCTTAAGGGTCTTTTCCAACCTTAATGATTCTATGCTTTCATGAATTCCAGTGAGTGGAATTCAGTGTATGTAAAAGAGTGTTAAAAACCCCAGTGGAATAAATAAGCTGACATTTAGTTGAAATTGCACAAATTCTCTAATGCAGATTAGAATTCTCTAATTCATATTCACAGTATATTCTCCTGCACATGTGATCTAGATAGCACTGATCTTGGTACAGTGTAATACACAGACAAGGAAAATCAGAATGCCAGTAAGGTACAGGTTTTGAACCTTTTAAGGTGATTTTGTCCCCTTTACCCTGGCTTGGTACTGAAAAACTCTCTTCTTAATAAAGTAAGCAGTTGAGCACTGTCAGTAGTCCTGCTGTGTGTTGTGTGTGCACCTGTACGTTGAACATGTTAGTTCCTCATAACTTTCATGTGTCCACTACTGGTACACTGCAAAAAATATTGAGTGTATAATGTGAGTTCTGTGGATTTCTGAGTTACCATTCCTGTGAGGATAAGAACGTAAGAACTGCAATTTACTGTTAGAAAAGTAAGTTGCAAAGGAGCCTAGTATGGGAATGAATTTGGTCTTGGCATGAGAAGGAGCTCTGAAAAGCACTTCAGAATTATCTTACTGAGTAAAACTTCTTTCTCTGCTTCCTGAGTGTTGCAAGAGGATACACACATAGCGTGTAGGGCTTCTCTAATCAAATGTACACACATAGAGTGTAGGGCTTCTCTAATCAAACGTTTCCAGTGAAAACACCTGTACGGCTCCATCAGCCAACAGCAACACATGGGAGTGCCAGGGCAAATAAAATGCCAGTGGCTGCCAGTGTTTTCATTTCTGGATCCCATCATTCTGCCCTGAGTGTGATCAGAAAACATGGGTGCCACCCACTGGCATCACTGGGAGGTGCATCAAGGAGTAGGGAGGAATCTCTTTTACAGGCAGGGGGCCAGTGTAGACATGGCTGCTGTGTCAAAGCTTTTTCTGTGGATCCTTGCCACTGTCTCTCTCTAAGCAGAAATTGGTATTTGTGTGCTTTTATGTGCCTGTGATGTCGTTTAAATGTAAGTGGGCATTTCTAGTAAGCATCTGTACAAAGCTAAGCCATTACCAGTTTTAAGATGGAGCTTGGACTGTTTATGACTCAGATTATACAGCATGATTGCTGGCTAATGGTCCTAAAGTCTCTGTGGTAATGTTGTGTCTGTTCACGTGTGTCTTTCTTATCTGTGTGTGCCTGAGAATGAAAGAAGCTGGGACTGTTCCATGTATTTGTGTGTGTATATGTTGTAGCTGAGGTAGGTTAACAGTGTGCTTGCTTTCAGAATGTACCTGAAAAGCTTGGTATTGTTGCTGTATTATTACTCCTTTGACTGGATTCATGTTGTAGCCACACCTTGAAACCAGGGGAATTTGCTAGCATATTAAGAATGAAATTAAATAAGAAAAGGAACCAGACTTTTTGTGATACCTTAAAGCACAGATATATTCAGTTTTCGTCTTTCTACTGTCTCTGTTATGCAACTGGTAGAGAATAGTTTCACTCATTAATTTTAAGCATGAGAACAAATTTTGTTTAATGTTTCATCACCAAATTCCATAAAACCAGTGCCCTATATTTGCCATTGAGGTTAATTGCCTTAAACTCATAGCTGAAAATAAAGTAGGTACTTACAACATAGAAGTCACAATTCCTTTAAAATATTCTAGATGATACTGTTTCTGAAGCTGTTAAGTCTTAAATTTTAGCAATGTTTATAAGAAGCAGTGACTAAATGTACATGTCTTGCCTTTCTGTCAGTCATCACTATTCACTGCATTGATGTTGGCAATTTAGAAATAGTAGTCCAGGTTCTCTGATGGTGTAAATCAATGCAGCACCACAGAGCCTGCTCCTGTCTTATGACTTCAGTCCCCAGTTAGACAGTACCCTTCCCATGGCAGTGGGGCCTCATCTAAAATGCTTATGTGTTCTCCAGACAATAAATAAAGCCACATACACCAATTTGAACTGAAACACAAATTTCTACAGGGGCAGTCTCCCCCTGTAACGCAGAACAGATGAAATTCTGTGTTAGATATGTGTTTTGGGAGGCCTGCAGTTGATCTGCAGTCCTGATACAACTCAAAGACACTGGCATACTCTGGTGAGTGTAGACCTGTCTGAGCAGAGCTGACACCTGACACACACAGTCAGGTTTTGTAGGTTTATGATTGCACACGCTAAGGGATTAGTGACAGCTGAAATTGCAGCTGTAAAGGTGCATGCTTGTACAGGCTCTGGAGTTTTAACTACAAATGCAAAAGAATGTTGTGCTTCAGAATACTGATAGGCTTGGCAGTGCTAAGAAGCTGGTACCAGAGAGCCCTGATGACAACTCTTTTTCCTCCTTGTCTTTGTGGAGCCACGAGTTGTGGCAAGGACTGTAGTCAGGAACAACAGATATTTTGTATGCATGCTGCTGAGCTGTTCACCGGTAATGCAGCAGAAGGTAAAAAGCTGAGCCATTCTGGCATCTAAAAAGTGTGGTAGCTAGAAGGGTATTAGCTGTTCTTTAAATATAGTTAAGTTCATAACTATGAATTTTTGTGCACATGCCAGCCTTTAGACCTAGGCCTACTCACTTACCTGTGAAGCACTGCAGAACAAACTTAATCTTAAATTCTCTCCGGTCATGCAGTGCATCATCCACAGGATTACATAGTGGATGTCCTGTATCATTCTCCAAGCCTCCAAATCCCAGTGCTGCTTCATGCAACCACTGATGGTAAGGGGTAGAAAGCTCCATATCCTGTTAACTTGTTGCTTTATAATCATCCTTTCTCCTCATGAATGTTGTTATTATTCTTTATGTCTGTGCAGAAGGCGGGGTTGGAGACCTGCTTGTTTGTAATCGAACATGGCAGGGGATGTGAGAAGATTGACACGCATGCTGCTGGAGTGCAATAGCAATGACAAGCTATGTGGTAAGAGTCACACAGTCCTTTAATAAGCTTTCACATGCTGTCCAGCTTTTCTAAAAAGTGTATCAAGCCCTTTCTCCTCCTCCACCTGCATCCCAGCCCACATAGAAGGATTTGATGGAGCTTTCCCTGCATTGTGTTTACAGGGATACAGCCTTTGTGGCAGGACTCATCTCACATAATTTCAGCCAATGTAGAGAATTTCTACTTTGAGTGAGATGTACAGTCATTACAGGGAATCATTAAAGATTCCGTGCAGCTTCCCAAAGGACCAGTTTTGTGGGATTTTGATTTCATGACTCTCTGTCATCTTTGGGAACTTAAAAATGGTCTAGATCACCTCCAAGTCTGAGGACATAAGAAACATAAGTTACCTTCGCAAGCCTTGTTAATTGCACTGTCTTCCAGCCAAATTCCAAAGGTGACCACACCCTCTTTTCTTTAAAATGCTCTCTATAATGTTAATGGAAGGAACTGGAGCTGTAATTGCACATGTATTTGTGATGACATAGCAATATCCAGCCCTTCCCATCTCCCTGCTGTCCCTCTGCCAGTGCTGTTTCTGGTTCACTGGTGGATGGTACTTTACCAATGGCTACAGTTCCTGGCCTCCATGTTAAGGCATCTAAATAAGTGACCTTAAGTGTGGGAGTCTCACTGATTTCATGCAGTGTAGGTGCTCAGCACCTTTGAAAAATAGGGTGACAGCACTAACAGGGCTCAATTGCTATTCCAAGGAGCAGAGGATGGAATACATGCTTTTGGGGTTGAAAGTTACTGAAATGGATTGTTACTACATTGTTATACAGAACCAGTGTGCATTGTTCAGTTCAGCTTATTCCTTGGTTTTCCATTTTCTTTCCCTGCTGATAGTTGTGCGTGAATATCAAACTGAAGTGATCGTTGTCCCAGTTCTCCTTGTGGGGTTTTTTGTCATTGTGCTCACTGTGATCCTTTGGCTCCACTGTCGAGGCTTGCGAGCAAAGCAGGAGCAGTCATCACCATCTGGAACCCAAGGTAATAAAAGTGGTTTTCAGCCAGAGGAAAGAGTATTGGTTTCAGTGCCAGAAGTCCATTCCATTTCCCCATTGCTTGAGCTGTTAGGCAACACCAGTTATAAGGATCCTGAGTAGTGCTCAGCAATCCAGTAAACATTAGGAAAGTTGGGACCCCTGATTTACTCCACTTTGCAGCCGTAGTAGTGGAATCTGTAGTATAGATGGATCTTAGAAAATCCAAGGTAATATAGCATGTAGGCTGTTCAACATCCTCTGGTAGCATTGCATGAGCTATGAAGTGTATTTATGTAACAGCCTTCTAGAGGCTACTGCAGGGAGAGTTTTACTGTGCTAATTATGAGTGATAGTAATTTTCGTGTAGATCAGACCTAATTAATCCATTTTCTATACTGCCATTTAAGAAGTTTAATATCAAGCTGCTGTCTCCCTCTTCCTGTGGAGACAACATGAAGTAGAACAGGGACTGGAGAGGGGTTAGGGAGAGGTTTGTTGGTACACATCTGTCTGCATGGAAATGAAAATACAGTTCTGAGCTGATTTTGGGTATGCAGAGGTAAAAGTCTCTTAAGCCTATATTAAGGGAAATAATTGAGAACTGGTAATAAAATAAAATGGTCATTGCTTGAGCACATGGGAATGAAGTACAAATGTGTCTTATCTAGAAATTTTACATAGTTAAATATAGCCAAAATTTCCAAACTTGTTCTGCCTTTTCGTCAAATTGAGTGGGAGATAAATTCTTCCTCCTCTTCAAGGGCCAGGCCAAGATACAATAACAGGTCTTTACTTTGCCCTAATTTCCAAAACACTATGGAGCAAAAATGAAAGAGGATAGAAGGATGAGCATTGCTAGAGTTCATCTGTCTGTTTTTATGCATCACATGTATTTGCTTTTGTCAGTGAAGAAAAAGAATCAGCAGGAATCTTGCTCAACAGAGAACCGCTACATCCAGCTGAGTGAGACATCTGTGGAGAGCCTGCTACATTCTGCATCCTTGACTCTGAAAGAATTGGAGATACCACGAGAGAAACTCTTACCAGGCACCTTGCAGCTGATAAAACATGGTGCCTATGGGAGCATCTACAGAGCACAACTGGAAACTGGGAACTCTGGGAAGACTAAGACTGTAGTATTGAAAGCCTTCCAAGGTAAGGCACGTGGTCAGATCCACTTTGGTACAGATCTCTGTATCCCAGACATGATGCTGGGCAGAACTTTGTCATCATTACTGGGCAAGAACAGCTGTGTTCAGTATCATTAGTAAGTCAGATATGTTCTTGTAGGAATGTCTTGGTAGGATTACAGATTGCTGACCATGTTGATTTTAAGCTACTCACGCTATTCTTTGCTGCTTCCATTTGTTGTTGTTGTTGTTTGTTTGTTTTGTTTTTAATTTGTTTGGTTTTGTTCTTTCAGACCTGGCTAGTCCCTGGAAAGTAAAGGATTTCTTGGGAAGGATTAAATTCCATCAAAATCTTGGCCATCATGAGAACCTGGTCAAATTGCTTGGATGTTGTGTAGAGCAGCTCCCACTTTATATGATCATGGAAGATGTGTCTCTTGGAGACCTGTTGACATTTCTGTGGACGTGTCGGAAGGTGAGTCAAAAGAAGCCATGACAGAATAGCTTCTTAAACTCCTTAGGTACCTATGTATCCGTAAGTCATAGTCCATAAGGCATAGATGATTCTTTTCATCTCTCCATCTCTCTCAACTGTTTCCATACCTCAAAGAAGTTCTACACAGGTCGTACTTTGCAGTCATTGAAGGGCATAGCAGGCACTGGAATTAGAATGAGAGTTGATATAGCTATCTGAATTCCTAAAGTTTTAAATAATGTCTCACTCCAAATGCTTTTAAGAAAGCAGAGCAGTTACAACACAAGGGGAAGGTCATTGAATGATAACTAATTGGTAAAAGACAGGAAATAGAATATAAGAATGAAAGGTTGGTACTTGCACTGGAGGGAGGTCAACTATCTGGGACATGGTGCTGTTCGTTGCATGTATTAATAACCTAAAAATGGGATGACAGTGAGCTGATGACGTTTGCTGATGATTCCAGCCAGTAACGGCAAGGGCTGACCCAGAGGAATCGCAGAAGGATCTTCCAAGATTGAGAGACTTGCCAGTAAAAAGCACAGATGAAATTCAGCATAGTTAAAAATGAAATAATGCACAGGTAAAAGTTTCACATATGTAAATGAAGGCTTCATGTCTGCCCATTGCTGGTGAGGAGTAAAATCTGATGGGATGAGGTCAGATAGTCTGAAAATATGCAGTCCATTGAAAATGTTAACTCAAGCTAAAAAAGAACCCAAATATCAGAGGAGGTTTAGGTTGGATATCAGTAAGAGGTTCTTCTCCCAGAGGGTGGTCAGGCTCTGAAAAGGCTCCTCAGGAATGGTCATGGCCCCAGACCTGACAGAGCTCAAGAATTGTTTGGACAATGCTCTCAAGCACACGGTGGAACTGTTGCGATGTCCTTTGCAGGGCCAGGAGTTGGACTCATTGATGCTTGTGAGTCCCTTCCAACTCACCATATTCTGTGATTCTATGATTTATTGTTAAGAAAGGCATGGAAACAAAACTCTGCCATGTTACTGTGTAAATCTGTCATTCTCCTACATCTGAAACACTAAATACAGAAAGATTGCTTTCTGTCCTTTTCAGCAGAAGGTTGAGGTGGTAGCAAATAAAGCTAGTAAGTGTCATGTTCAAAACAAACAAATGGAGGTGGTTCTTCATGAAGTGAGGAGTTGACTAATGGAATTTCTCGCCACTGACTGCTGTGGATACTGGGACTTCATATGAGGTCAAGAATGACAATACAATCATGGAAGGTAACCTTTCAAAGGTTACTGAACATGTTGAAATCATAACCATCTCAGGAAGTTTTAAAATAGAATGTATTTGTGGGCTGTAAAATGGCACAGGAAGAACATTGGGTGGTTGCCTTATTGTCTTTCTCATCTGGTTGTCTGACTGGGGTTACTGTGACAGGGAGGATGGTAAGAGAGAGGAACTGTTAGTCTCATACCAGGTAACCATTCATATGTTAGAAATGTGCTTTTCTACTCATCATTCTGTGTATGATATATCTTTCATTCATCTCTGTGGATTGTCATTCTTCACTGTTATCCTGACAATTTCTGTCTAACCTATTAATTTTTTTCTCCATCCTTCAATTTACCCACCAGTTGTCTCCAGTGTATATATCTTACTCAACACACCATCAACCCGTTAACATCACCCATCCATGCCCTCTTACATCTCAGTCAATTTATGACCAACTGTGAAATTATCTGGAGGAGCATAAGATTAGATAGATTAGAAGGAAACATTCCCCCCTTATCCTACTGCTGTGGCATTTGTTTGAACCAGTCTCCTGTCTCGTCTCTAGGACGTAGTGGCAATGGATGGCATCCCCTATGACCTCACTGAGAGGCAGGTATATGAGGTTGGACAGCAGGTTGCAGCAGCTCTGGTAAGTCTGCTCACATTTGCTGCACTTTTTCCTCCTTGTTTGATTGCAACACAAGTTTTTATGGTGGCATAAGTCTTCTTGGCCTAAGCACTGAGAATGTATGCTTTGTTAAAACAGAGCTAAATATGCTGGCCTTATGTTGGTGAGTATATGCCTCTATTCCACAGTGTGGAAGACAAGCATAAACTAAGTGAAAATTTACATCAACTAAATTTCCTTTTAAAATGATCCTGTTTTCTTTCTTTTCCAATTTCCCAGGCTTACCTTGAAGAAAAGAAGTTGTTCCATGGTGACGTTGCTGCCAGGAATGTCCTCCTTCATCACAACTTCACTGCTAAGCTCAGTGGTTTGGGCCTGGCCTATGAGACTCACACCCGTGGTGCCAGCTCGGTCACACGGAACGTCCCGGTCAAGTGGCAGGCGCCAGAGCGGCTCCTGAGGAAACCCCCTAGCATCAAGGCAGACATGTATGATTTAATCCTTGGGCTGGAAGTGCGCCTGTCTGTCAGACATGTCTCTTTCACTCCTTTAGGTGTCGTTTCATGTCCTGAAGTTCACAGGAAGGCGGATCTAGTTTCAGCCTAATGCTCCACTTTTACAGCTCATACCTTCCCATGTCTGCAGGTTGTTTTTATGTATTTAAGCCAGCTAAGATGGAAACAACATTGCTTTGTTTTCTTTTCTTGCAGATGGTCATTTGGAATTCTACTGTATGAAATGATTACATTAGGTAAGAAGATTTAATGATTATTAAAAATTATGTAAGGAAGCAGCAAATTAACAAGACCCAAAATCTCAGAATGTGAAGTTGGGCCATTTAAATAAGCACCCTGTTTCATTCCAACTTGTCAATTTCTTTTAGACTTTCTGTCATTGTGAATTGTGTTAGGAAAAAAATGGATTTTGGTAGGGAAGGGAGGCAGTCTGGTATGGAAGATGCTGTCTGCAACCATTGCCATATAGTTTTCTACTGTTATTCCTTTTGCCCTTCCAGGTGCTCCACCATATCCTGAGGTGCCACCTTCTGACATCTTATCATACCTGCAGAAACAGAACATTATGAAGCAGCCCTCAAGCTGCCAGCAAGCCATGTAAGCCATTGCTTTATGGACAATTCAACATGAGATTGGCAGAGCTAAATAAAAGTGAGACATAGAAAACTAGATCCTACACAAGATTTCTAAGTATATAAGTAACCTGTTAGCTGAGGAGACTTGTTCTTGTGTCTGCCACATCTCCTTACTGGAGTCTGCTGCATAAAACCTTGGTGGCCAAAACCTTTCTGTCCTTCTTTTGAAAATGACACTTGTTTCTGTTTCCTTATATGCCCTTGCATTTGGTTGCTCCACTGCTTCCTTGCAAGGTTCAGCTCTACTCTGGAGTAATCTTGCTTTAAGCTCTGGGATGCTCTCTGAAATGAACAAACCATCCACAGGCAATATCTAAGGTACATTTCTTTGTGTGAAGACACGTTTTCTTTCAATATTCAGAGCTTTTTCCTTCCATAATGCTGTTTCAAAAGTGGATACCAAACAACCTTTTTCTCTTTTCCCATACTCACAGTTGACATGCTGGCAAACAGCTGCATGCCCATACATTATTATGTGGCTGCAAATTTCAAAGGGTCGTTGAAAGAACTTCACATGAAGGAGAAAAAGGATCTCTCTAGGCATTTAAAATATGAGATTATTTGACTGTAGTAAAACTTTGTGTTGGTGCTTCTCATTCCCAGTGCTTCCCTACTTCTCCACCTTACAGGTACTGCATCATGAAGTCCTGCTGGCAGTGGAGTGCAGCTCACCGGCCTTCTCCAGCACACCTCATGTGCTCCCTAAAAACTGCTCTGAAGACCAGCAATGGGCACACAGTACTGCAGGTGCCTGAGCTGGTGGTGCCTGAGCTCTACGCTGATGTTGCTGGTGTTGATGTGCACAGTCTAGTGAGGGAATACACTATCCTCTGAAGGGCCCTTTTGCTTGTTGGTAAAGGAGAAGTCTCTGAGTTTTCCCTTTCTAAATAGTTTGCAAGCTCAGAATGAGGTGTGTATGTTGAAAGGGATCCCTCTGTTCTTCAGGCATGTTTATATATAAAATCTCTCCCCCATGTGAGACACAACAAACTATTATTATTATTATTATTATTATTATTATTATTATTATTATTATATCAGCCTGTTGGTATCATTTGGCCAGTGGTCATTTGGGATTAAAGTGTGTTTAGTAAGCTGTAGAAAATGTAATGAGAAACTTGAGTTAAAGGACTGTATTAGGTTTGTTTGGCCAGGCTTTGGTTATGGGGTGGACCACAGGGGTGGCTTCTGGGAGAAGGTGCCAGAAGCTTCCCCCAGCTGCACGATGGACCTGGGCAAGGCTGAGCCCTTCAGCAACACTGGTAGCACCTCTGTGAGGACATTTTCAAGAAAGGGTAAAAAATACTACACAACAACAGGTGGAAGAGAGGAGTGTGAATGGGAGAGGAGCAGCTCTGCAGACACCCAGGGCAGGGCAGGAGGAGGGGCAGGAGCTGCTCCAGGCACCAGAGCAGAGATTCCCCGGAGATTCCGTGGTGCAGCCCATGGTGAGGCAGCTGAGCCCCTGCAGCCCCTGGAGGGCACGGGGGAGCAGAGCTCCACCTGCAGCCCCTGGAGGAGCCCACGCTGGAGCAGGGGGATGCATGAAGGAGGCTGTGACTCCGAGGGAAGCCTGCGCTGGAGCAGGTTTGCTGGCAGGACCTGTGGAGAGAGAAACCCTCATGGGAGAAGGAGTGCACCCTGTGAAAAGGGACCCATGATGGAGCACCTGATGAATAACAATGGCCCTTGGGAAGAACCCACGTTGGAGAAGTTCCTGGAGGACTGTCTCCTGTGGAGGGACCCCATGCTGCAGCAGGGAAAGAGCGTGAGGAGTCCTCCCCCTGAGCAAGGAGCAGCAGAAACAATGTGAGATGAACTGACCACAGCCCCCCTTCTCTCTGATTGATGGAAGGAGGGAGAGAAATCGGGAGTGATGCTTAGCCTGGGATGGAGGGAGAGGTGGAGGAAGGTGTTTTAAGATTTAGTTTTATTTCTCATTATACTACACTAACTTGATCAGCAATAAATTAATTTTCCCCAAGTCAAGTATGTTTTGCCCATAATGGTAATTGGTGAACAATATCTCTCTGTCTTTATCTTAACCTAGAAGCCTTTTGCTGTATTTTCTCTTCCCTGTCCAGTTGAGCAGAGGGAATCATAGAGTGGCTGGATGGACACCTGGCATTCAGCCACAGTCAACCCACCATGAGGTTTCTGGAAACCCTTCCCCATCCTTTCTGTCCCAGGAAAATGTGTCAGTTGTGTATTCGAAAGAGGAGATGTTGTGGGCAGTGTGCTGGGGTAGTGTTCAGTAAATGCCTGGGATTTCTCCAGTGCTTTATACTCCAGCTTCCCGTGGGAGAATGGGTGCTGTATTAAAATAAAGCAACCAAACAACCCCACACCTCCCCACCCAACAGAAGCAACAACAACAAAACCAAGCAGAACCCTTCACATCTGTGGGTGCAGAAGTTATTACACAAACGTTACACATCTTGGTATAGAGTGTGCCTTCCCTGTAGGTCAAGTCAGCGCTCCAAAGCTTACCTGTAAATACTTGATCATTGATTTTAATGGACATGCAGGCTTTGGAAAAAACTAGAGGCATTTGATGTTGTGACTATTCTGCCTTCATTTAAAAAGAAGCAGAATCAGTCTCTTAAACAAGTTGTCTTTTCTCGCTTCTGTTTGCAGTTTCCAAGTTGACACTGCCTGAAGGTTTTTTCTTTTATTATTTGGCACTTTTTGAGCATTAAAGGTTCTTGTGAAAAAAGACTAAATGCACATTAAAGGAATAGTTTTTCCATTCTGTGTGAAGAGTGAATTCAGTGTTCACTCAGCATCACCCCAATTAGCACGGCTCTTTTATGTGTTTGAAGGGCACAGTGACCCACAAAAGGCTACGTGCAGTTGATTATATTCATTAGGTTTCAGTCTTTCATGGGCTTGAGTCCCTGATAGTTTCGGAACCGTTTCCAGGCCTTCAGCATCCTGTAAAACCAAAATTAGGTGTGTGATTCATGTAGGATGTAAGGCTGAAAATCAGTGTTAGGAAAAAGCTAAATGGTGGATCTTCAAAATGGGGATGTCTATCCTGAGGGAAGTCTTCAGCCATCACTTTAGATGTTATATACAGCTGTAAAAAGAAACATTCTGGTTTCCATCAAAATTTGTTGATCATCTTCCAAAGACAATGTTAAGAAGTTTTCTATGTTTAATTTCTCTCTCCCTCACTTGAAAACTGGTTCAAAGCTACCTGGTAAATTTAGGTGAAATTCACAGTTCTCTTTGGTGAAAAAACTATTCATTAAAAAAGCATCTGATTGATTCAAACGTCCCACTCAAGAATGGGATATTCAGAAAGGCCTTGCCCTTGAAAGGTGAGTGGATTTCAGACAGGTAATGCAATCCCAGAGCTGCGAGCAGCATCCCCCTGCTGCTGCAGAGCTGACAAATCATGCACAGTGGTTCAAGTTGAAGAGAGAGCTGCAGGTAAAAAACACAGCACTGTTCTCAGAGCACAGGAAGCAATGCTCTGGCTTACACAAATGCTCATATTCTGTTTCTGTTGTGAAAGCTGTGATCAAGGAAATCCATGGGAATTGAGGATGCACCTCACTGCCTCTAACAAAAGATCTGCTTTAACTTCCCCTGAAAGCAAATCTGTGCCAAGACCCTGCTTATGAATTTGCCCACAGAAAGACATTTTGCTGCTCTATGATAAGGTGTAATTTAATTTCTCTTCAATAAAGTGGCCTTATTCATTCTATTATAAGAATGTAAGCATTCTTATTCTGATTTGTCTTAGCTCCAGGTTAGCTTGTGTTGGTTTGGAAGTGACTAAATCTAAATCAGATTCAGTTTTATAGTGGCATAAAAGTAATGATACATACGGAGTTACCCTAGTTTAAGCACTCTTCATGTTAATTTTAGTAGTCTATACTGAAATCTTTTCCACAGAGCAGTCTCCATCATGCATTTTTAGGATCAATATAGACTCATGCATGAATTCCTCCTTAGTGAATCTACTGAGGGCTTGGTGGAAATTTTTTGCAGTTGTTTTCTGAAAAATTGTGGCTTTTCAATTTTCAGGGGTAGACTTTGTTTGATTTGTTTAATTGGAATGTTTTGTTCCCATGAAAAATGTTGACTTTTTATTATTATATGGACATTTTCTCAAAGATGACAGGGCGGTCTACATAATTCAGTTAGTTTCTGCTGATTTACTGTAAAGCAAAGGAGCCACAGAAACTCAAACAAACTCATGAAGAACTGGCAGAATGGACTTTACCTCATTTTTCTGCCTGTTTGACAGTGAGTTTGCCAGGCCTTGCTTCAGACAGGACAGGGAAGGAGCAGTTTAGCACCACAGCATATAAATTGTCTGTGTCTGAGTCCTGATCTGGCCAGCATTCACTGCTGGAAAGCAGTGGATTGTTTCACCCTTCCCAAATGTAGCATGTGTTTCAATACACAGAAAGGTTTCTCTCTGCTACCTCTGTTCTTCAGCCATCTGATCATCTTTTCAGTGAGAGACTGAATTAGCACCAACAGATCTCCTAAGGGTGAGGAAGTCCTCTCCAGAGCAGGCAGAGAGTGAACAAAGGTTATGGCCCAAAAAGTGATAACAGACAGGATGCACAGACACTAAATAATCATGGTGTCATTTGGCTTCACCAGGCTTTAATTTTCTGCAACCACATATGAGCAATATGAGCTTTTAAAGAGTCTTCTTGAACTGTAAAATCTTTTTACTGCTACAGTGGACATGTAGCAAAGGACTCCCATTTAAACACACAGAAGATAAGTACTGCAGTACTCTTGCTTTTCTGCCTTCACAGAATTGCTTTTTGGTCAGGGCTGTGGTTTAGTCATGAGGATGTGAGAGTGCATTTGTTATATGCTACCTCCTACAGCTTGTGGTTTGATTTATAGTAGGTCCTGCACCATCAGGACACAGCAATAATTCACAAACACACCCTCAACTCTCCAAGACACACAAAAATGCTAGTTTTTTCACATTAGTTTCATATTAGTCTCATTTATAGAGTGCTTTAACAGGTCTTTTTAACGATGATAAAAGGAGGAGGTGGCCTGGGGTTTTCCTCTTGCCTTGTTTTAAAGAGCCCCCACTGTTACCCACTTCTGCAAGAGGCATTTTACTTCATAGAATCATAGAGTCATAGAATGCCCTGAATTGCAAGGGACCCACAAGGATCATCCAGCCCAACTCCTGTCCCTGCACAGACACCCCAACAATCCCACCCTGTCCCTGAGAGCATTGTCCAAACACTCCTTAAGCTGTGTCCGGCTTGGGGCTGTGACCATTCCCTGGGGAGCCTGTGCAGTGCCCGACACCCTCTGGGGGAAGAACTTTTCCTGATACCCACCCTAACCCTCCCCTGACACAGCTCCAGCCGTTCCCTGGGGCCCTGTCCCTGGTCCAGAGAGTGAAGAGTTCGGATGTCGAAAAGCACGATGAGGTCCCCCCTCAGTCTCCTCCAGGCTGAACAAGCCAAGTGCCTTCAGCTGCTCCTCCTTGTCCCTCCAGACCCTTCACTGTCTTCGTGTCCCTCCTTTGGACACTCTCTAATAGCTTAATGTCTTTTTTACATTGTGGCTCCCAAAACTGCGCCCTGGACTGGAGGTGAGGCCTTGCCTGCCCTGGGACTCTGTCCTGTAACGAGGGCTCCTGGCGGTGATGCCAGGGAGGATTGCTGGAGAACAGGCACCCTGCAAGCAGGTCTGAATTTTGGCTATGAATGATGTAACCAGCATCAGCATCAAATTTATCATTTCAGCCATGGTTGGCATCATTTTGGCAGAAACTGGGGCCTGAAATAAAATAGCATTTGTGAAAAGGGAGGGGTTGGAATGCCTGGTGATTACTTCCTGTCCAGGCTTATCATTCAGGCTGGCACAGCCTGAGAGGTCACAGCACCAAGGCTTCCAGAGTTCAAGAAATGATTTTTGTCTCCAGAGAAAAGGTATAGGAAAATGTAAGAGATGAAATAGTGAGAGGGGTTGCTTTACTTCACCTGCGAGTTCTGTGTGCTATCAAAAGTATGTTTTGTGATTAGGCAAGAATAGATGATATTCTCATTTTTGTCCTTCTGTGGACACAGGTACTCAAAATCTTAAAGCTCATGTTAAAAGTAGGCAGAGGATGCCTGTGGTTACTAAAGTTCATCACCAAAACCAAAATGAGAAAAGGGAAAATAATTCAGTTAGTTCATTCTCATCCTAAAATGAGAAACAGAAAATCATGGGAAGACAGAAATTGCCATCAAGATTCCTACACATATGGCTTCTGCCAGCAGCTGTGTTGTGAGCACATTTTGAAAATTCTTGATTTCCAGCTGTTTTTTATCTCATGCATGTGCACACAGCCTTGACAACAGCAAATTACTTGCAGATAATGATTTATGCAACATGCAAATACTAAAGAGTAGAGTATAGTTATACAGAAGCTTCTCTGCAAGATACTAGAGTTGGTAACAATATCTCACAATAAGCTGAGGCTTAAAGGAAGTAGGCATCATAACTCTGAGGACAATCATGATGAAGACAATATTTATTTACTGTGTTACACTTCAGTGTTTATTTAAATGGCTGTGTCAAAGGACTGTTCCTAGCTTAATGGCCCTGTTTTGTCCCCAGCCTGAAGCATATACTGCATGCAAGAGGGCAAAGGCAAATCAAACGTGTGGGTTTTTCCACATATATATATATTATAAACACATGTGGCTGGGCCTGATCCCCTGGCTGTCCTTCATGTCTTGTCACCTGATGACACTCCAGGGGATCTGCTCCATAACCTTCCCTGGCACTGAGATCAACCTGACAGGCCTGCCGTTCCCCAGGTCCTCCTTCTGCTCCTTCTTGTAGATGGGTGTCACATTTGCCAAACTCCAGTCAACTGGAACCTTTCTGGTTTGCCAGGACTGCTGGAAAATGACTGAAAGTGGCTCCATGAGCTCTTCAGGCAGCTCCCTCAGTACCTTTGTGTGTGTCTCAGTGGTGTGGGAGGTCACTGACCATTTCCCCCTGGATTACAGGTCTCCATTCTGCTCCTTGTCCTTGTCTTCCAGCTCAGGGGCTGGGTACCCAGAGAACAATTGGTCTTGCCATTAAGAAATGGGACAAAGAAGGGACTAAGTACCTCAGCCTTTTCCTCAGCTTTTGTCACTATGTTTCCCCTGCATTCAGTAAAGGGTGGAGATTTTCCTAAACCCTCCTTTTGTTACTATTTTTAGAAACGTTTTTATTTTCTTTTACAATGGTAGTCAGATTAATTTTCTCCCCACATAACCTCATGACATTCTTGTAGTCCTCCTGAGTTGCCTGCTCTTCTTCAAAGGTGATGAATTCTCTTTTTTCCTGTGATGTCCTTTCCTTGTTCCTGTGATTGCAATTATATTACGGTTTTTCTGTGGAAGCACAACAGCTTCCAACTCTTGCTGTCACTGTCTGGCACTTCAGCTGGGCTATTGATCCTACCATCTTTTTGGGGGAGAAGCCCCAATTCCTGTGTGAGTGTTCTCAGGTGCTTCTGTGGTTTCTAACAGCACTGCTGTCCCTTTTGTGTTTGCTGCCACGTGAATCTCCTCCCAAAACCTCCCCTGAGTGTGCATTGGTGCAGAGGCTTTGGGAATGTGTTCTGGCTGCTCAGCAGACTGAAAGCCCTGGCTAGCACACTGGCCCTCAAATATTGGCGTGTGGCCCCCAGGAAGTCTCTTGGAAGTCTGGTTTTATCCCTTCCCCCCTCAAAATCTAGATCAAAGCTCTTTCAGTGAGCCCTGCCAACTCCTGCAGAAAGATCTTTTTCCCCTTTTGAGACAGGCGTAGCCAGTCTGTCACCAACAGGCTCCTGACCTGTAAACTGACCCACAACCAAAACCCTCAACATTCTCCTGCTGACACCAGGCTCAGAGCCAGGTGTGCATCTGCTGGGTCTTCCTTTTTCTTCCCTTATCAGTCCCTGCAACCAGAAGGGCACTGCTTGTGCTCCTGATCCTGTAACCACTTGGTCCAAGGCCCCAGAGTCTCTTTTCATCACTCTTGGACTTCTTATTGCAACTTCATCACTGTCTATATGAAAAAACAAGAATGGGTAATAATCTGAGGGCTCTGCCAGAGTGGGAAGCTTTCTCTTCACACCTTTAACATTGTTGCTGCTATTCTGGATTGCTGCTAATTTTGAGTACTTTTATGCTATGGGTTGCTGACAATAATTTTTAATAGATTGAGACAAGTATGTATTTGCTTTATCAGTCATATTTATACTTGCTAATGATGATTTGTGGTAATCTGTAATAAAGCAGAAAAATTTAAAGGGTAAATCTTCTATTTCTTGTGCGACAGAATTCTGTGAATGGATGTTTGCAATCTCTACACACTCACAGGCTGGGTAACCCTTCAGGTTGTGACATTCCTAAAGTGTGATTTTGCATTGGGCTACCTGAGTAAATTTTTTTTTGCATGCAGAAATACCATGAAAATACACTACTGCTGTCAGAAAAAAAAAAGTTTTTTACTTTTTAAGTAAGAAGACAGGGGAAGAGTTGGGGTAGTCCCTTTTTTTTTTTTTAATTGAGATAAATCTTCTTGTATCACCTTTATTTTAAAAAGTGTTATTTTGGCAAGTAAGAAAAAGAAAAATTAACTTGAATGCTGTGTCATGGGCAACCCCAAATGTTATTGTATTCTGTATCTATCTGTGCCCAAAATTTTTACTGTCTCATTAAGACCCTGCAGCTGGGAGACTGTGACAGGTGATTTTCCTTCCTTATTGGTGAAAAGGGCTTGGTGGAACCTATAAAGGGAGGTAATTCATTCCAGAGTGTTCTCCTTTAAATTATCTCAAACCAGGACATGCTGTCAAAATAATCATACCTTACTTGGTACAGGGAATGCCAGCAATTTATACATTGGCACACAAAGTTATTATGCTCCTGAACTGTCCTTGAAAGCATGGTTTTGACAAAAGGAGGGGGGACTGTTTGCAGGGGCTGTGTGGGTGAGCAGGTTACACTGTAAAAAAGAGCCTTAGGTGGTTGATTTTTTAACACTTTAATTGTTTAATATATCCACACAACCCACACAAACAAAGGTCTGCATTGCTACCTCCTGGATGCCAGTACCTCATGGTACAGCTGTCTCTGAGATCCAGATTCAGTGGTTGAAATTTAAATAATGAAGGCATGAAGGATAACTTGACTGTCTTGATTTTTAATTTCATTTTGCTAAGCTTTTCATGTCCAACAGTTTCAGAAAAAAAGCAGCACAGAATTTCACATCCATCCTCTGCTCCTGTCTACAACAGTTTAGATGAAAACTTCACTTCAGAGCTGTCTTCTTTTATTTTCTATTTATTGTTTATTACAATCCTCACAAGGTGTTTCTCGCTGTTTCTCCATGTCTCCTCCTGTGCCTTGCTCCAACACTTCACAGGGACACACAGCCTCAGGGAGTAACACCGTCTTGAATGGGGAGGGGGACACCAAAAAAGAAACAAACCAGCCAATGCCTTATGTCTTTAAAATAAGTGAATGTGGTTTAATGTGGTTACAGACCACACCAATTCATTTAAAATCATGAAATAGTGGCAGTTTAAGTGTGACACTTTAAAAAGTGTAGAGGTTAAGCAGGCAAGTAAAGGAAGTGACAGGGGGTAAAAAGAGAGCCTTAGCAGATGGACCTTGCTGTGAAATCAGCAACAGGAGCAGAACAAAAAATCGTAACAAAACTGCAGACCAGAAGTTTGACAGTCACACTGCACAGGGTGATACAAACCATTACCAACACCCTGCACACACACTAATGCATAGTACTGACACTGGCACTGACCAGACAATGCCTTCAGCAGCTCCCGTGGGTAACACTGCCACGACTCATACAAATGTTAGTTACAGACAATGAAATCCCCTTTTCCCTCTCTGGTTGCTTAGGAATGAATTCCCTAGTGTATTCACAGACACAGCGCTCTCTACATTCACAGCACACACACTTTCCTGGATCCATGAGTACCTCTCCATCTGACATCCTTGCCCAGATCCAGCCATGATCCAGGGGTTGGGCTGAGTCCCTCACCTGCCCCAGCACCTGGCACTACTGCCCAGGGTCCTGCACCCCTTTCTGACCCCAGGAAGAGGTGATGAGGGGCAGGGCTGGGTCAGACAAGTGCTTACCCGCAATCATCAGCTTCTTCCAGAGGCTCAGACCCATCCCTTGCTTTACCTCATCCCCAATGTTCACTCCCCATTCCCTAAAAGTTCCTCAACAAGTTTTGCACAGTCCTGCAGGCCCACCCCGAATACCGAAATCCTCCTGTTCCTCTTTCACCTCACCTTTCTTATCAGTTACAAAGCCCAGGGTGCCCCTGCCCAAAGCTGTGCCAGGAGGTTTTTGATGACCCATCAATTAATGGCTGAAGACGTTTGGTCTTTGCCAGTGCCTCTGTTGTTTTATGTGCACCAGGTTTATGTCCCTGTGACTTCTTATCCCCTTGTGCATTTAAACGGAGCTTGACTGGGTGACTGTAATGGAGTGGATGTGCTCAACTCCCACGTGGCCTTACAAAACATTTTAATGTCAGCAGGAGCAGCAGTGGTTTGATCAGCTTCTTATGACTGGTACTTCCAAATTCAGTACGTGGAGGTGATGGATGAGGCTTGGGTAGGTAAAAAGAGAATATTTTGAACTGGAAAGGCTATAGCAGAGTTGTTGCCACTGGAAAAATCTTCCTTTATTTTTCACCTGAATCACTGCAACAAAATGAGAGCAATTAAATATTTGTACTTGAGCCCGATCATGGTCAGTTTTTAGTTTCTTCACTGTACCAATAGCATGTTCACAGCTGAGCTGCAGCTCTCAACTCTTGGCCTCAACCTGTCTTCAGGATGAGCTGATATTTCCTGTCTGGTTGAAGCTAACGTCTTCAGAAAAAGCATTTCCTGTGAGCTGGTGTTACCTTGTCAAAGTGCGGATTTACTGTGGTTTACTGTGTGCGAGAAAAAAAAGAGGAGCCAGATACAAGTTGAATTGTCTGTGGCCTAAGTTTTTTTTTAGTGTGTATTTTCTGAACTAATATACACCAGCTCCAAGCTGGAGGAGAGCATTTAGTTTGATGAGTTAGGTTTTAATGCATTTAATTGCTTAATTTCTTATATTGAATTATTGATTTTATTGATTTTATTTAATTTAATCCTGCATTCTGTATTCAAATTTTTTGATAGAATATACAGTCGGCTGCAGCAGACCAATAAAGAAATGAGGGATTTGGGGACAAAATTTAGGTTCAGCTTGCTGGCAAGTGGGATGAGTCTGCTGTTTATGTCACAAATGTGCTCACAAGGAGCCACAGACTTGTAAAACAGTGCTAAAGCTCTTCATTCAGTCAGTGTTCATCCTTTATGTGATTTCTGCTGTGTGCACAATTGATTCTGATTTTGCAGGTTATACTGCATGGCAAAATTAGTAGGAGGAACTGTATTAGCTTGTCTTGCCCCCTGAGAGATGTTTTACACTACAGCGATTCACGCACTTCTGGATGAGTTTGAAATATCAAATGCCACAGAATTATTCTGTGAAAAGGAATCCACTGCGTCCTGCGGCTCACTCCTGCAGAAGTGGCCCTGAAATGTCCCTGAAGTTGGCACGGATCTGACAGCCCCTTGAAGCACTCACCACCCAAAGTGGTGTGGAGAAGGAGGAGATCTTTGGATGTGGATGCTGTGAAAACTCTGTTTTAGACCTTACTAGGTCACACAACACAAGACAGAGCGGCCTGTTTTAATTTATTAAGCCCAAGGAGTCCCTTTCAGTAGCCAAAGGTTTGTTGTAAAGATTTGTTTAAAAATATCAGTTCCTGCTCTCAGGATAGTTGTCCTGGACGGTCTTTCTCGAAGACAGGAGTCACATTTGCTGTCTTCCAGGGTTCAGGGGCCTCTCCCAATCACCTTTCAAAGGTTCTTGAGGGTGCCCTCGCCGTGCCATCCGCTGCCACCCGTGCTCTGTGGGAACTGGTGGCCCATGGACTTGCATGGGTACATTTCACTGAAATGCTCCTCCACCAGGGGGGAGTCTGCCCTGCACGTGACGTTCTTCCCGTTTTCAGGTACCCGAGATGAAGAAGGCACTGAGTCAAGAGTGTATCACCCTTTCACCCCTTCCTTGTCTCTGTGACCACTGCATGTTCAGCAGCAGGCACACATTTTTTCCCTAGATTTTGTCTTGCTGATGCACCTGTAGAAAATTTTCTTGTTGCCTTTTGCAACCCCCCCAGATTCAAATCCAGGTGGACTTGGGCTTTCCTAACCCCATTTATGCAAGTTATGGAAATCCTCTTGGCTTGGCTGACAGCTCACACACTTCTTTTTTATGTTTGAGTTAATCAGGAGCCCCTTGCTCATCCATGCAGGCCCCCTGCCACCTTTGTTTTGTGTCCTGCTTTTTGGGACGGACCATTGTTGAATTCAGAGGCAGCTATCCCGAGCCTCTCTTCTCTGCAGGACTGTCTGCCATGAGATTCCTGAACACAGATTCCTGAGCAGACCAAAGTCTGTTCTCCTAAAGTCCAGGCTTGATTGTGATTTTGCTTCTCTGTTTTTCCCTTCTTTTCAGGAACTCCAGAATCTCATGACTACTGCCAACCTTTATATCCCTGACCAGTTCTTCTCCATGTCCTTCAAAATAAATGAAGTAAGAAGAAAAAGAAGGGAAAGGAAATGAAGGAAAGGGTTAGAAAATATATCTATGTTTGAGTTCATGGTAGCCTATAAAGTAAAAATAATCACAACAATTTTCATGAAATTATATTCCCAGATTTTGATTAATTCTCAGAATTAACAAAATGAGTGATTGTGAAGTCTTCTGCTGTTCTGTTTCTATTTCCTATCTGAAGTCAAGTCCCAACCTATCCTTAAGGAAATGTGAGAAACCTTTTTCTACACAAATCAAAGAGTTGAGTGAAAAGACTGATCTTGTTGGACAGGCCAGAGAATTTGTTGTTGTAGAAGAGGACTGACAGTACCAGCACACGATTTTACAAATGAATTCTACCAATTGAACCTGTTCAATTTATCCTCTTGCTCCCTGAATGTGACATTACAATTAGCCCAAATAATGGTGCAGCCATGGCAGGAACAGGTTTGTCACTACAAGTCTGAAATGGTACAGCTTTGTTCTGGAACAAAAGAATTCATGCTTCCTGTGTGGGTCACCACAATACTTATTTGTCATGTCTCAGCTGCCCTGTTTCAGTCAGATAGTAATGGTCTCTTTGTCATCCTGCAGAGTCACATACGGGGAATAGGACCGAGGCACCACCTGTTCTACTGTTAGATTTCAGCTTCCTCCTGTGGAGTTAAGGTAACCCCCCCTCAATTTTCTTGTCCCAGTTCTCACACTCTCTTGTTTTACTAAGTTGCTGATATAAATAAATTGATATATTTATGTATGTCATTGATACAGAACAAATGCGTCTGCATTGCTTTTATTGACCGTGCTTGCAGTGAAAGAGAGAAATGCGTTCTGTAAATTATCCCACTAGAATTTCCTATTTGCTGCAAAACAAAATTTAATTCCCCACCTTTTTCTACATAAAAAAATTTAATTCCCCACCTTGTTCATTTTGGTCAATCCTAAATTGCTTACTTATATGATGTGAAGAATGTCAGATGACTTCACTCCCATGCCAAAGCAATTTTCACAGTCTAACAAGGCATCCATCAGAGCAGCAGTTTAATCACAAAGGATTGAGCTTTTCATGAGCTATTGTCATTGCTGAAATGATTTTGTATTCCAAAAAGCTGATTTCGGGCATCATTCCTTTTGTATATTGCTTTTCTGCTAATAATATGTTCTATCATTAGAAATGATTCCAAAGTGGTGTGAAGAAAGCTCTGTTGACCTTCAGGGAAATCCAGACCCAGACTTTGTGGCGGATTGGACACCTAAATTCCAAATAAAGCAAAGTGAAAAAACCCAACACTTAGAAGCATGTGACAGGGACAAAAAGGAGCACATCTATCTGAATGTGGAACACAGAACTGGCAAGAAACTGAAGAGAAGACAAAGAACAGAGGGGAACAAGGGCACCAAGAACAAAGGTAAAGTCTGTTAATGAAAGATATATGCATTAGTAAATAAGCAGTCTAACAGATTCCATGTCTGAATTAGAGATTTGCATTTGTATGCTAAAAATTTTTATTTTTTGTCCTGCTATTTGAGATTGGGAAGGATGGGCAGTTCAAAGTAGGTTAAAGTTGGAGACTTGCAGCTCCAACGGGTAAGTAATGGTGTGATGTAAGAATTTCTGTTGATGCTGTATCAAAACACTCATTGTATTTGGACTTCCCTTCAGAGTAAACCTGAGTTGTGACTGATCAATAATCCCTAGAATGGGGTAAGTCTCAAAGGAGGAAGTCTCAAAGGAAAGTGCAATGTACTCATGAAGTGTGCAGTGACTGAATACGGCTGTCAGAAAAAAAGTTGAACATAATTCTGAGGGGACCAGAGAGATACCATTTCTTGATTAACATTTGCATCGGGTGGATGGATCAGCTGATTACATCAGCTGGCTGTGTAAATTTTTGCCCATGACTTAATCAAAAGAATGTGACTGTCTTCTTGAGCTAGCCAGCCCAGCATGGGGGCAGTGTACATGTTGCTCAGCCCAACACGAGTTTGTTGCTGGTGCCAGCCAGCATTGCAGTGGTGAGCGTATCACAGAGTCTGCCACTGAGTATCACATTTGCACCGTGACTCATCTCTCTATTGACATGGCTACATTCTGCTAATCTGCACTTGTGTTGTGCTCCCAACACATGGCTGTATTATTCTGCTAAATCAGAATCTCATGAAACATCACATAACTTCAAATAAGCAAATTTAAACATTAATTTAGACATTAATTTAAACATTAAGCTATCAATGTGTGGAACATCGAAAAGAACCCTGTCAGACACTGTTGGACTCTGACATGAGTGCAGGTAAACTGACACTGTAGTTTGACATAAATTGTATTTTTAGAGCTGATCCCATTGAGGAAAACGTCACCTTTCTCATATTTATATTCTTTTTCTTCTTGTTAGGTTCTCCTGTTTCATCTACTACCTGCTGGATTATTGCAGGGATTCTAGGGATCCTCTTCTTGGCATTAGTGGGAACAACAGTGGGTTTTTTTACCAAGGGTAAATAAATCTCTTTCATTGAAATACTTCACTTGAATTTAGAACTTTGTCAGGGAGTAAAACAGAGCTCTTGAAATCTGCTCATTGGTCCAAGAAGAATGTGGACCTCCTCTCTCTTAAAAAAGACTTGCTTCTTTTTTTTTTTCTGAGATTTTCTAAATGTTAAGCTTGCTCTAATTAAACCTGCCCTCAGCAGAAACAAGAGAGAAAGGGGTACAGAGTGTGAAAGATGCCTTTGAAAGGGGCAGCTGGGGCAAACACACTGTGTTGTGTGCTCAACCACTCAGGACCATTTACATGGTGATGTAAACACAGCTTTAAGCTGGGGGATGTAACTTTTCTGTGGATTTGGAGGTCAGTGCTGCACAAAAAGGGAAGAAACTCTGTGGTGTTCAGAGGCCATCCATGGGCCAGTAGCACCAGTTGCTCTCCTGTTAGGAAGAAAAAGGAAAGTGCTTCAAACTTCAAGACCTCCATGACTAGCAGCTGTTATAAAATGATTCCTGTTCCTAGGAAGTTTCAGCCTTTTGTGCAGCTTGCTGTGAAATGCTGTGAAGCTGAGGTTCGGGCACGTGTAGGAGTCTGAAATGCTGTTTGTATGAAGCATCCTAGCAGCAGGCAGTGCTGGCGGTGCAGGCTTGCGTGGGGGTGGGTGACTGCCACAAACCTGTCAGGTGCCAGGGCTTTGCCTGTTCCACTGGAGAGAAGGAAACCTGGGCCAAAGAGGAAGTTTATATAGAGAAGGCAGAACAAGAAGGAGAGGGAAGAACAAAAAAGCAAAAACAAAATGAAGGTCCCAGGAGACCCCTACATGCTCTCCCACCTATTTCCATCTGGAAAATGGATGCCCTTCACAGACCCCTTCAGATACTCTGATGACACTGTCTTTGCCAGTCTCAGAAGAGCTCCAGGGATGGCATTGCTGTAACTGGGGAGAATCATTTTCTGAAAAGAATGTACTTGTGAAAGGTGTTTGTAAGGAACAGGGCTGTGACAATGAATGGGAAGAGAGAAGTATGATTCTTTTGCAGGTTGTCCCTGTCCATGGTGCCCTGAGCAGTGGGTGACCTACAGAGGGAGCTGCTACTCCTTCTCCAAGGAGAAGAAGGACTGGCGTTCCAGTCGGGAATCCTGCCGGGCACAGGGAGCTCATCTCCTAGTGATCGGCAATACCAGTGAAATGGTGGGTGCCTTTGGTGGGTAAGGGCAGGGGACCTTTTGCTATGCAGGATGGTAGGATGAAGTCCCAGGCACTGTTAGGGTCAGTTCCTCCCCTCTGTGAATAAGGGAGAGCGTAAAAGGCTGCTGGGACACACCCACCCCCTTCCTGCACCGGCAAACACAAGGCTTTCCCTTCGACACTTTGCAAGGGACTCGTTTCTCTCCTCCTGCCTTGCCTGAGCTTTTGTCATGTGTTCAGCCCTCGGAGCCCACAGCTGGGAAAGCTGCCTGGCACTCTGAAATGCTGCATCTCACAAAGTAGGTCCCTGTAGGAAGGAAGGGAATAGCTGTTCACATTGAAAAATGGCTCCAAAACTGCCTCTCTCACACAGAGGTCCTTTCTTCGCACTTGGGAACCCAGGGCTTGAGTGGTTTTCTCTGAGTCTACTGATGTCTCTGCCTTTCTGTCCCTCCTAGGACTTCTTCCACATACTACACACCGAATCCCATTGGATTGGTTTGAAGAAGACCACTGATGGTGACTGGGTCTGGGAAGACGGCTCAAAACTGCATGACAAAAAGTGAGTATGGTGTTTCCTTTGTATTTTTAGATAAAAGGCTTGAGATCCTTCCCCCCTCTTCCATGAAAAGTCCCACTGGTGTTCAATTGAAGTCAACCAGCAATGAACACAGCTGCTAAGAGATGTTCAGAGTGGCCACAGGCTCTGGCAGATAAGGGCTTCCTCCTGCCCAGCTGCCAGAGCCCAGGAGCCTCTATCCCAGGCTAATGGACACAGCTGCCACATTCCTGTCTCTAGGTCCAGCCAGTTTTGTGTCCCAGGGACACAAACATGGATACAGACACACATGCAAGTGAAGGACTGTGACACAGCTGCCTGCAGTCATCAGCTGCTCCCAGAGGATCAGACCCTTGCTTTACCTCATCACTTTGTTCATTCCCCATCCCCTAAATCTTCCTCAATGAGTTTTGCACAGTCCCACAGGCCCATCCTGAATATACTGAAATCCTCCTGTTCCTGTTTCACCTCACCTTTCTTATCACTTACAAAGCCCAGATTGCCCCTGCCCAAAGCTGTGCCTGGAGGTTTTTGATGGCTCATCAATTAGTGGCTGAAGACTTTTGGTCTTTGCAGTTTTATCTGTTATTTCTTGAATTTTTGTGTCTGTGGATATCTGTTTAATCACTTCCTCCTCATTATGCACTTTTGCACTGAAAGAGTCCTTGATTGGACTTGAATGAAGCAGAGGCTTTCACCTTTCACATACACATACAGCTGGTTTTAACTGGGATACTTTATATTTTCTGTCCCAAATGCCTTTAGTAGTACAGCAAAAAATCCCTTGTGGGACAGAACATTTTGCTTTTTAGTGATGGGGAACAGAGAGCCCAGAATGAAATGGACAAACTGCAAGTCTCACACTGAGCTCCAGGCATCACAAGTCCCACTGCCAGACTTCCTGTGTCCCTGGATGGACCCTCCCTGACATCAGGTCATGAAGTCTAACTGCAGTGGGTCTCCTCCCTCCAGAGCTGTGAGATGTTCTTCTCCCTGCCGAAGTGGGGATCCCTCTCTAATGTCCCCCTGCTTGTCCCCACGTGCTCCTCCCGTGTCTCCCACAGGGTCATGTCCAACAGCCCTGCACAGAACTGTGCTGTTCTGCTGAAAGGTAACCTGCACGCTTCCAGCTGTGAATTCGCTGCCCCATGGATCTGTGAGAGATCTCTTCAGTGACCTCTGTGGACGTTGTCTTGGGAAGTACTCTTTGGAGAGCTGTGCTAAGGCCTGGTTGCTGTGAAGGTGACTCCAGAAGTGTCTCTGAGAGGAGCTGTGCTCCTTCCTCCTGTGCCACAGGGCAAGGAGTGACTGCAGCTGCAACAGGGGTCAGAGTGCTGCTCCTGGCTCCGTTGAGGATCACTCTGGTGATGTTCATATTCACAGCCATCACTAGTGACAGACGGACTTCAAAGCTGCAGAGAAGGGGAAGGAGAGATTTCTTCACTTCTCTCAGTCGTTTTCAGAGGTACTTGAGCATTGTCACTGGAATGCCGTCCTGAAAGCCTAGGGAGAGGTGAGCTTGTAATCTGTGAGCTCATGCAAGCTCTGAATTTATTTCTCTTGTGAACCCTGGGCATGCACCAAAGCTGAAAGTTAACCTGAAGTTTGAAGTTTGCCTGTTTATGCAGGTGGTTTGATCAGATGGTATCCACAGGACCTTTCTAACCTAAATTCTTCTGTGGTTTATGTTTGTACCTGGAGAAAACTGAAGCATGGCTTCTAGTGTTACATTGCTGTGTAAATAGCTGTGAAGGAGTAAACCTGCTACCTTGCTGAGATGAAAATAAACATGAATTGCTTCTAAAAACTTACTTTTGTCTGTAGCCAAATGAGTGCAGCCCTTCATCTTCTAGTCCCTTTGTCCTAAGGCCCACCTGGGAAGCCATGGTTCAAGCGCACTCCACTACCCCTGAGTGGTCAGTTTGTCCCATGCTCAGTTTCCTCCAGAACACCTCTCTCCCTAAAGAAGTCCTGCCAGGCCCCTCCTCCAGCACTTCTTCCTATGGGATTCAGTGAACAGATAAATATAGTTCCAATTTTTGTGACAAGTAGGCCACAGTCACACAAAGTCCTATGCTGTGCAACAACACCTTGACTTCCCGACAGAACGATTGTGATGACGTTTTAGAGACAATCTGGTGGTATTTAATGATAGTATTTCTTAAAATACCAGTGATTATGTTGTTAAGTTCACGCCCCTAGTGGTAACAAAATAAGTTTTTAGAATTAGCTGAGAGAAGTATGTTTGGTACAGTAATAAAGCTGTCCTTTACCAATAAAATTGGTGTGGTGTTAACACCCAGGAGGTCTGAGTTGACAAATGCAGTTGTTGTTGCCATGTTTAGCTGAAGAAGATTTCTGAAAAATCTCATCTTTAGCACCCCTCTGGTATTCAAAAAAAGTAAGGTTAATTAACATTATGCAAGAGTAATAAATTATTATTTTCCTGCATTCTTCATAAGTACCTTAATGTTAAATTCTCATCATACATCAGCTGGTTTTGATACTGTTTTTCTCTCTTATTCCTATTTATGCAAAATAGACTCCAGTCCTGATTAGCTGGCTTACTGTAGGCAGTCTGCTCCTAAAATCTCTATTCCACACAAACCCGACTGCCTATTTCACTGGTGACATGTCCAAATACTATTCCCTTTTTGGTGGATCTTTACCATAAGAGCTCTGCCCTGCATACTTTTCCTTCTCATTTTTGCATGCCATGCTTGTACACCAGCTTGCAAGGTCACGGATTGCCAATTGCCCGTGGCAGTCTGGTGTTCTTGAAGCCTGCTGCTGATCTGCCCTGGGAACTCTCTTGTTGCTCTCCTTTCCCTGAGTGTGGGACTGTGCTGTGTTGACAAAGAGAGAGGAAGATATTGATGAACCTTATGGAGAATTAATTGCTGAAATTGAGGTTGTACCACTGCTAGTGATTTTGTTGTCCTTTTGAGACCTGAACTGTCAGAAGTGCTGGTGGTAGTGCTGGAACTTCTAGACTGGATTGTTGTCATAGAAACAATAAAGACAAGAATAAAAACAAAAAAACCCCCTCACATTCTCATGTCTGTTCCCTTGGGTTCATCACAGTGCCATAGCTATTGTGCCCTATGCATTTCCCACTGCAAGTCTTTCCACGGTCAGAGAACTTTTCCATGGCTGTGCTCATTGTATGGATGCAAAAGGAGTTTATTTTACAGTTGTAATCAGTTCAGAAGCAATTAATAAACATTTTGCAAAATTACTTGTTTGTTAGTATTCTTAAAGAGCTATTCACTTTGAATTACAAACCCCAACAGAGTGTGTGAGAAAAACAGCAGAGGTGCTCCAAATACTTCAATAGATACTGTTGTTTTCTGTATTTCTACCTAGCAGAATGTAAAGCAAACCAGGCATGATCCTTGGCTTTTAAATTTGTCTCATCTGAGGTGTTGTTTCTGCCTCTGAGGAGCACTTTCCTTTTTAACATGTATGATAGCTCCTCATGAATATACAAGTCTTTTCTCAGCACATGAAATTTTTGTCATGTTCTCCCTGTAGAGCCTGAGGAATGAAAGAAATAGGATTGTATTGCTTCTGCATTTTGTGACTTTTTAATAAATAAATTAGATTTATAAACTATACTGGATGGCATTGGAGATGTGGGAAAATATTTGGGCTGTGGAGTGAAACCAGTGTTTCCAGATTTTAAGAAAAAAAAAATAATTAGCACAGCTTTCTCTTAAAGGCCCTGTACATTGCTGAGCTGCTCCACTGCTCATCAGAAAAGCAGAGGGGAAGCATGGTACATTGAGAAACAGCATCTGACCCGCAGTACTTCAGGGAGCACAGAGAGCAGCACACACTTCAAGAAGGTTGTGGTGTGGGAAAGATGGTGCTATATTGAGAAAAGGTGCTCCTAACTCAGGGAAAGGTGGGCCACAAAAGAGGATTTACGTAACTTTAGTCCATCTGTTTTTTAAAGCCGTTTCATGGGTACAACTGGTATTGATATTATTGAGAATTGACATTGAGGAATCGTGCTGCCACAGACATGTAGGAGTTGGGAAGCTGGTATATCACCTACTTGCTTGTCATTTGTAATTTTGCAAGACTGACGTCTAAACCCCCCTATATTTTTACAACACCCATTCAGGCTTTATACCATCAATCTCTCCTGCCTACTGAGCTCCCAGTATACCAGCCTTGAGTTCTTCTTTCTGCAAAGCCTTATCCTCTTGGCGTTTTTAGGTCCCATTTTCCAGGGCTGTGAAGTAATATTGGGATGTATTTGTGTGTGACAGTGCAAACTACAAACAGCAACTACAGGTCTTGGGCTCTCTCTTAGGAGAATATGAAGTGTATCTGCCTTGCTTTTTGTTTTGGTGAAAACCCTGCCAGCTTTCTGTTCTATGCTGCCTTCAGTGGGCTAAAGGGGCTGAATTTTTCTTACAGTATTTTATAGAATTTGAAAGCAGTTCTGCTGTGTATACAGTGTCAGGGGAAAAAAAACAACCTGGGGAAAAGCCAAGTTTAGATAATCAGTTCTTTTTTAAGAATTTGTATCTTTAGTCTATTTTGTTTATTAGAGAGGCAGAAGGGAATTTTTCACTGCAATCTGACTTCTTTGGACCACTTCTGACAGAGAGTTAATGCTGTGTGGACATGTCCACTGAGGGAAAATTGCTTAGAAATGTAGGGGAGGATGCTCTCAGGAGTTGTTAACAGCCATCTGTTAATAACCTGATACACTTCTCAGCGACTTTCATGGACATAGTGGCATATGTCAGACCCAGACAATTGTCTCACATCTGCTGCCTTGCTGGCCAGTAAGGCCTGTTATGAAATATCATCTCAATCAGAACATCTATTTCCCAGCTTCGTTTCAAAACCTTGCATTATTTCTCAGCTGGGTCCACAGACAGCACAGAAGCAAAGAAGCAGCAACCTTGCTTAATGTTCTTCCAAGCCAGCTGCACCCAGGTAGGATCCACCCAACCTAAAATCTCCTCTCAGCACCATTTTCCAGACTGTGGCATGTGATGATGCCTGAAAATGGGAAGTGAAGGAGACTGACCTGCAGACAACCAACACAAAGCTTTCTTGGGTTCATTTTGACTCCCACCAAGCAGGAAAGGAATTTTGTCACTGAACTTTGAGGAGGAACGGATTCTCAGCTTGGAAACAAAGAACTTCAGTATTGACAGCATTTTGGGTATTACAAGGATGAAATATCCATTAATTCCACTATTCTGGTTTGGGGTGGAACTTGCAACTGATTTCAGCTGAGAACTGAGAATAGGTGTTATTTTATCCAGTTAGTTTGGAAAGCAAAAGAAAATATCATGTGTGTAAAATAACCCTGATTTATCCACCTCCTACAGGAGCAGATGCAAATGAGCACTGCTCTGCCAGATTTGGCACTTCTTAGCACTTGGAACCTTTCAAATATGCTTTGCAACAGTAGTTAACTAGCAGCAAGTAATATGTTTGAAATAAACTTCCAGTTAAATATAATATTTCTGCAGACTTGTATTTTGATATTTTTAATTAATTTAAATTCGTTTTAGTTTTTTTCATTACTTCTTGACCAGAGTCTTGTCAGTTGTCATCAAATGAAGCATGTTGGTGAGTCACACCTGCTAATTAACTTTGTTCTGTTTGGGTGGGTTTTTTTTCAAATTCACAAGTATTTTGATGAAATGTATTTGATTAGTGTTGCAATCTCCAGGAAAAAGAAAATTGCTTAGAGCGGTCTCTAACATACAGGAAAGCTGATTTTATCAAATTACTTGTTCTTATGCCAGAGAAGGAGAGAGATTTTAAGCTGGTGCTGACAGACAAGGCAAGATGTTACTGTCAGTTGCCTCTGTGTAACTCTACCAATCTCAGTGCCACGAAGGTAGCCCAGAGCAGACTTTTGTGTCAGACTTTAGATGCAGAATCTGCTCTGATAAAAACCAAATTGAAGCTCTTCTGTCGTGCCAGTGAAAGCTGAATCCAACATCTATTTTTTTTCCAGTGTAAATTCTTAAGGCTCCTTTGATGCTCTTTCCTAACCTTTAAAGACCCCTTGCTCCAGAGAAGTGTATTAGTTACAGTCATTGTTACCTAGCTGGAAGGACACAGCTGTTCTCCTTTTACACTGTAAATCTTTGCACAGCACTGTCAACTGCTTACAGACCCCGAACTTCCTAGCAGTGAATCCTACTTAATGTGGTGGCCTTGGGTCCTGCACTAACTTTATTGAATCTGTCCCATCCAATGACTTTAGAATCTCTGTTCCACACTCTGGAGATTCACAACTCCTACCCCCCATCAGGCAGACAAATAAATACCTTACATAAGCAGTGGTTATTTGATTTCTTTGACTAAAACATGAGTTTTTAATAGAAAATGCTTATGATAACAGTTGTTGAAAGTGGAAAACCAGAATAACTGGGGGTTTTCTGTCTCACACTAGGTTAGACTAGTTCAATCTCTCTCTTTTTCTGTACTTTTAAAGAAGCAGTACAAAACTCCCCAAACTGTAGCCACCCTATATAATTTTTCTCTGTCCTTTCCTTATGTAATCTAGTCTTTCATTTTTCTGCTTTTAAAACTCCCACATTATGCATGGCTCACATCTTTCATTTTTCCAATCAAAATCATGCTATTTGGGAACAGAAAATAATTTTCAAACTGGGCTTACGAGTAAATTATCTTCAGTACTTCTGGAAGTATTGATCTAGTTTGAGGAGATAATTTTAGTATCAATCTCTGTAGATTGTTTTGAGATCCTTTGGAAATGGGAGTTAGGCTTGTCATGTGATGAAACTTGCCCAGAACTACCACTCAGATAAAATGAGACCTGACTCTGGTAAGTACCAGGAAAAACAAGGAAAACACAAACAGCTGTTACGGGGAAAGCTCAGCCAAGGCTCTGAACTACACCTGTGTTGTTCCAAATGATTCAGGTGTACATCAAAAAGAAACAGAGAGGAACTTGTAAGAACTGTACATCCTTGCAATATATGAGTGACACCAGAAATGCCCATTAATTAACATTTGGACAAAGCTAAAGCAGCCTTGGCTGACCTGAAAATGAAATAATTGGTGACTTTCTGGCCGTCTCACTTAGGCAGCAATAAGTCATGAAAACAACTGCTGCTGAGGGCAGTAACTCCATCACACAGAAGGCTAAACTTGAGTTGGAACTGGTACATGTACCAGCTGTGCCACCAGGCTGGTCTTGGACACTTTTGCTGGGTGGAGAAAGGGTACTTGTCATGGCCAAAGCAGTCTTGACTTGGGGAATTTTATTTAATTTAACTTACCACCAACTAAAGCAAACTTCTGATTACTGACTCAGCCATTGAGAAAAAAAGAAAAATTAAACAATTAAACAAATATTTCGGTAAACACCTTTTATTCCTCTTCCTCCCAGCTCAATTGCAGTAAAACATAATTCCCATCCTTCTGGGTCCCAACTTACCTTGGTTTTGCCATGCATTACTCTCAGTCTCTCCCAGTCCCTTCAAGGATGTGATGGCAGTGCAGGGGGCTGAGGCTGGAACGCAGTGGTTTCTCTCTGCCAATCCATGATTTTGCTCATTTTCCTCTGCTCTGGCAGGAGGCTGCAGTTCCTTTGGGGGTTTCCCTGCTCTGATATGGATTCTCCACAAGCCAGAGTCCCTCAGGAGTGCCCCTGCTCTGGCATGGAGCTTCTCCTTCCAAGGGTGCATCTCCAACCATTGCGTCCCCAGCAATGACTTCTTCCATGTGTCTCCTCACGTATCTCCTCCCTTTTGTGGGTGTTGCTCTTTCTTAAATCTGTTTGGGCAAGGATGTCACATTCCCTGTCATGGATCTTCTGCCTGACTTTGACAGGCTGAGGTTTCTGGAACATCCTGGGCTGTTCACATCCATATCAAAGTTAGCAGGAAGTAGCTGTGACTGCTCTGAGGCAGCTCCCTGACTGCTCCTGCACATGGCAGCCTGGCAGCCCTGCTACAGAAACCCTACCAGGCTTTATGCTCAATACAGTGTTCTTGCCCATGGTACCACTTGCAGACACAAATGGAGTTTTCACCTGGATTATGTGTGTGTGTGTGTGTGTGTGTGTGTGTTTCACAGCTAGAAATTGTGAGCCACCCACTAATACCACCTCTCTTAGCAAGCAAAACTTAGATTTTAAGTCACTGAATTGCCCAGCACAGCTTACCTTCCTTTTAGGATTGTTTCTTTATTACCTTGTTCAAGAACATGCTGCTAGACCAGGTGGCATGTTCAGATCCTCCCTGGAGAGCAAGCTCTGACCAAGAGTCCTTTGCAGAGGAGATTTTTGTAGTTTTGTGGTTTGGACAACCCAACACCAACCGCAGGAAGTGGAGAAAATGTTCAAGCTGTGGGAGCAACTGACCTACAACACCTGAGTCAAGAGAAGTGTGAGTGCACTACATCAAACTACAGCTCATTCTAGATGGGATGTCCTGCTTATGTGTTTTCTGCTTTCTGGAATAATATGAGAATATTGCAATAAAAGAATACGCTAAAATATGAACCTGCCTTAGCAGCTTTGTGATTTTTCAAGAGCTCAAAAATTTGTCCAAATACCCACTTCATTTTGCCTTCTGGAATAGTCAAAGTTTGCAAATTTTATGAAACATGTTCATGGCAAAATAGGAGAGCAGATTTTAAGTTGCCAAAAATCCCACAAAATGCAAATGACAAGAAGAAAATACACTTTTTTTTCCCCCAGGCTTGCACTGTGATTTCTTTTTTGTTCCAGAGAAAGAAGGCACTGATAAATGTATCAATGAGCTTTGAAGAGAGCTGTTGCTCAAAGACAATTCAGCAGTGTTTTCTTGGCAGTATGTCAAGAGTAGGAACTACCTTATTGTTGCTGGTTCTGGCAAAGAAATCAGAGCTTTTGGCAGAACAAATGGCAGAACATCAAAATGTTACAATGCTGTGTTCCTAGAGCTAATGAGGGGTTTCTTTCTCTAATGAAAGATAATATGAATATACGGAATCCACATTTCAGATTTTGTTGTGTAAAGAGTATAAGCTGCTATGAGAAGTGCTAGAGATCAGGGAGACAAGGCTGTTTTTTCTGACACTGTTTCATTGCATGGCCTTGAGGCAAGCCAGTCCACATCTCTGCACCTCCATTTCTCCAGCAGCTGGAGACAGTAAGAGCTACCCTGTGGGGCCACTGTGAGTCTGAATAGATCATTTTTGAAAGAACTGAGACTGGAATATAGAACTTATGATATAAGTGTGAAGTAATAAAATGTCACTGCTCATTTTCTGTTGCATGCCCATTGGAAAAAATGAATCAAGTGAGTGAGATCTGAAATATTCCAATGTTACATCTGAATATTTCACTGGAAAATGGAACAATTCTTATTTCAGATTCTAATCTGTATTACCATCTTCTCCATCATTTTAATGCACATTTTTACGTAGTGCATTGCAGCTTGACTCCTGCCTTTCTTGGCTCTCATTCTACAAGGCATATTTTGCCCCTTGTTTTCTACCTTTTCTTTCCTAAATACTTTATTCAATTGCCCTTCGTATCTGTATAGTGATACCACTCCTTCAATTTTATGCTCATTTTTCTCTTGGGCTCAGAATATCTCTAAAGAAAAAGAAGGATCATCCCTGTGTTAACTTCTTTGCCCTGCCATGAATTTTCTGTGTGATACCAGGCAAAAGCATTTTGGAAGTCCTGTACCTGCAGTCTGAATGCCTGTTGGAGCAACCACCCACTTACTCTAGGGGAGCTTTTTCTGCAATACCTTTGGCATTACTTTAAGTCCCTTTCACTCCTGCCTTGGAAACCAATGTATTACTTCAGTGCTGGGCCTCCCACACAGTTCTGCCAGGTTCATCTATATCCTGCATTCTCACTAGCCTGTTCTTACTCCCCTCCCACACCTTGTTCCACCATGCTACTACCTCCATCTTCAATCCACAAACTGAAAATACACCAGTTTTGCCCCTCTCTTTTTATCCCAACCCAATCCAGTCCTAGTCAGAAGGGTCCTGCTTTTTCAGGCTCTAATTTTCACCTTCAGTTGCAAAGGGTAGAGAAAGAGGGACCACTGTTTCTTCACCTCTGAAATATGGCTGCATGTAGTGGGCTACCTCTTTCAAGGTTTCCTATGACAGGATGCTTTCTTGGCATCCTTTGCACTTCATAGATAAGAGGCCCTTCAGTGGCTGTAGACTTTTCTGAGGGCTACAGGTTCTTTTTTTGCTCCTTTTACACTTGCAAGCTTTTCTGTCATCACCTGAAGCCCATGACTGTGTTTTACTCTGCGTGTTTTTTCCATCCTGTGTTTCACTATTGATTTGCACTCTTCAGTGGCTATTTTAGGCACACGGCTCCTGACTCCAGTTGCACTGAATGCATGTTAGTGCCCAGTGTATGTTTGTCCATCACCCCAAAGGCTGGGTGGGAGCCAGTATGAACTGGTGCATATTTTTCTGTATTTCTTGATTGCCTGTATCCTTGTCAGTGGCTCCACTTCAGGCGTGTCTGGTACGTGCATGAAGCCCCCTTTTCCTTTCCTTTCTGTACTGTTCTCCAAACTTGGTACCTGTAGGGGGTGCTGGACTACCCTCTGGGTGTGCAGTGTGTATCACTCTCTCCATTACATCCCCTCTCTTTATGTGCTTCAGGTGAACACTGCCAGACCAGTGTGTTTTGCATCTTTGCTGCAATACAAGGCTCGATATAGGAAGCACGTGGTTTTTAACAGTGTATGATGGCAATGCAACCAAACTCACTGTTGTGTGGGGTACAGCTGAAGACACAGAGTGGCTTTAGACAGGCTACGACTCATGATGTGGCCTGTGCAGCATATGAAGAGGTTTGTTTAATGTGGTGTGAGGCGTGGCATAAAAGGTGCATACGTCTGTGTACAAGTGTGTGTAGGGTGAGCATGGTGGGGTGTTTCCAGCACGAGGTACAGGAACCAGCCTGCACTTCTGTGTGTTTGGTCAAGGTGGTGTGTTCACAGGTGTGTGTTCATTGTGGGAATGACGTGTGATGTGAGGCATTTTCAGCCCTGCTCACTGTTTGGCTGCAAAGGGTCTTTGAACCCCAGGTAATGAAGACAGGTGATGCTGCTTCATGAGAACACATCTCAGCCTTTGGTCATCTCTGAGAGGGAAGGTGCTGAACTTCAAAGGGTCAGGAAAGCTTTCTGTTCCTGCTAATCTTGCTGCACCCTGAGAGGAAAAAGGGCAGGTGCTACCAGAGGAATAGTAGGATACTGCAGGACAGAAGAGGCAGAGCCAGTTCAGCTACAAGCTGAAGAAAAGGTAAAGGGTTTGCTTCAAGGAGAACTCTATGTTTGTACAAGTACATGCCATGAGCTCCTGATCTCCCTGACACATTAGGAAACACTCTTGAGTTCTGCAGGCTGTTGCCACCCTCTTTCTTATGGACAGCTCCATCAGTCCCCTGGGAACAGCATCCATAACGCTGAGCACCAGCAGAAGGGGTTGTATCTGGGAGAGCAAAGTCAGATTTTCAGAAGCAAGGAAACAATCTCCAGATTTGCTGGCAGTTGTGAGACTTGCTGCCATGTGTTGGGAATGCTGAATGGGGATGCTTTTGCCCCAATGTACAGGAAAAAGTTACATCCTCTGCAAACAGGAGGGATTTATAAATGTAGGAATTTACATTCGCTGACCTAAAGGTCTGCTGCTACATAGAAGTTCTCTATGTTTCTGAATGGTGTGCAGAAGATGGCTCAAGTGATAAGAGAGGGTTGTGACAAAATGCCAAAACAGGATCTTGAGCTCTGACAAAGACTCCTCTAAGCTGTGGGGGGAATAAAGAGTGGACAGGAGGTGAATCAGATCAGTTTTTCCTTTGGCTAATTCACTACATTCAATCTTAATGTAGTTCGAGCAATGTCCTCACTTAAAAATTAGGACCCTTGTGTTCCCCTCCTGCTTCCATGTATCACTATTTATAGCATTTATTAACAATCTTTTAATTCCCAAAGAGAAATGCAACATGCAGATGACATTTGCCAGAGCACAAAATCGGGGAGAATCAGACCCTTCCTCTGTAGAAAGGTGCTGCAAGATCCAGCTTTTTCAGCAGAATACTAATTCCTGTAACACAGATATATCCAGGCCTGAGCTGTGCTTTGGGATGCCTGTAAGTTTCCAGGAACACATATTCCTCCTGAAGATTGGCAACACAAGCTGGGGCAGCTGTTTGTGGTCAGCTGTGCTCTGCTTGGATCAGTCCTGCAAGTGCACTGCCAGCAATGAGCTCTCTAGTCACTCTCCATGGCTCATCCTGGGGAACATTTATCTGAGATTGAGTGACAACAGATGGACTTTCTCCCTCTGGTAGTCTTATTTCCGTTTTCATCAGTTTCTTTCATCTCGGACATGACTGTTTTATGGAAGGGAAAGCATCAGCACTGAGAATGATTTGGGACCTTTTATGTTAGTCCATATATAGTCTTCAGAGTGATGCTGTCAGGCCCTAATGCCTCAAGTGATCTCTTAACTTGGGTAGTCTCTGCTCCAGGAGAATATTTTCTTCAAAAGCAAGCATCAGGATGGCTGGAGAAAGGATCCTGGGTGCAGGGATTGTGACCAAAGCAGAGTATTAATTACGTAACCTCTCTAAATCAGCTGAGCTCATCGTTTTCCTCAGGCCTTGCTTCAATACCATTTCTACAACGCACAGAACAAAGGTTATAAATAAAATAGCCTTTGAGCACAAGCTAATGTTTCACATTTGGACCTGGCAAATGAGATTCAGTAATGTACTCGCCTGCACATTTTGTGTTAGAGCCTCTCACATTTTCTGTTTTTACCTACTGACACAAACATGCAAAGCAGCTTAGCAGGTATAAACATCCCTGTGGCACCATTTTCCTAGGAAATGGGTGAGAAGGGAAGTAGGAGGTGACTACTTAGATATACTTCATAGTGGTTTTCTACTTGAGCCAGTAAACAATACCACAACCCACACAGAAAAATCTGCACTCTATTTGAAACTGAAATTCAAAGTATTTCAGCTAATCATGTATGCTTTTAGCTGCATCTATGCCCATCTGACAGTAGTCACAGCACCCTTCTGCCATACAGGGGCAGCTTGTTTAAGTCACGATGGTGGATTTGAGCACAGAAATAGCTGCTATGGGCAGGCTCCAGTGCAGGATGAATTACTGCCTCTCCCTCAGTAGCAGTAGAAGCTCTCACAGGGGTTCCACTCTGCATGCAGTAGGGAAGAGAAGGTCTTATTAAGCATAGCAACTTTTATTCCTGTGAGTATCAGTGTTGTAATTCTTGACTTTAGCCATCCAAGCAGCTCTCTTGCTCAGTGCATGGCAGGGCTGGAGCCAATGGTCACTGCTCCACAGCATCATCACGGCCCACTCCTGCCCCTTTGGCCAGAGGGACCCACACACAAACCGCAGGTGACGAGGAGGGAGGGGGAGGGAGTGGCACGTCTGTCACTGCTTCTCCGGACAACAGCACACATCCCTTTCCTCTTCATGCACTGCCAGGGCCTGACTCGGAGCCACGGTGCTGAGCAAGTAGCACCCGCTGGATTTGCCAGCTCCCAGCAGGACTCCTTCCCCCTCAGCGCACAGATATCCACAAGAAAAGGCAGCCTAATTTGTCACTACTGCAGGCTTCCTTTTCAAGGAGTCCCACAATGCCTCATCTTTGCTATTCCTACCTTTAGAGGGCTGGAGGCGTGGAGGGACTCCAGGTCTCTCCTTCTCTGCCCACAGCTGAGCCCCAGCTCTGCCTGGGCTGTGATGGCACTCTAGGGGTGAGTGAGTGGCTCTGTGAGGGCCGTGGCTGGCACAGCACAAGAGACCCGTCCTACTGCACCAACAGAGGCGGTGAGGCACGGCCAGAGGTGGTAGTGAGGCCCAGGCACCAGCTCCAGCCATGGGGCTCCTCATGGCGACGAGGCAGGAGTCCCGCCTGCGGGCCAGGGCCAGGCCCAGGCCCAGTGAGGGCAGGGCTGTGGGCAGGGCTCACGGCCGGGCAGGGCTGTGGGGAGCTGCAGAGCAGCGGTGCGGCAGCAGCACCAGGGCAGTGCCAAGAGTCCTCAGAGGGCGGAAACGGACAGTGCCAGACAGAGGCCAATAGCCCGGGGCCGTGGGCACGGTGATGGGTCACTGCCCTGGCAGTCAGGACAGTGAGGGCTGGTGATGCCCCTGAGGCCCCATCAGCTCGCTAGGACTGTCCCGTGGCCTTAAAATGGCAGAAAATACCTCAGTATCATTATGCATCTTACGACGTTCTGACGTCATCCAGGTCTAATTAAAGTTCCCATTGGTGGCATGGAAAGACACAGCTAGGTGTGTATGTGACAATATCACCAAAAATAGGAGAGAAGTGACTTGTCCTGGTGGACAGGACAGAGTAAATCTGGGGCTATGGGAAAAAGTAGCAGCAAAAGTTCTGGCAAAGCTGTCCCTTTATTTACAAGCCCACATCAGGAAGAAATGCTAGTCACCCATTTTGCACCAATCTGTGATTTTCAAATGCATCTTTATTGGTAAGTTGATTAAGCTCTAGTCTGAACTTTATTTTACAAGAACCTGCAGCTAACCAACACAAAAAAATTACCATCATTACCTTGTACAATACTAGCACAAAAACAAACGTAAATGTCACACTTCAGTTGAAAGAACTGTAAAAGAACTAAATTAAACTGTAAACTCTACATGTAACAGTTGTGATTAGTCCCATGTGTCATTTATAAATCCAGCAGTGGGAGGGGAGGTCTGAACACAAAACCAAGCACCCCAGATGCCAACTCTTTCTCCCCTGAGCGTGCTTAACCACGTACTTGGCATGAACAAGTGGGACAGCAGCAGGGAGATGCACACCATCTGCCTGTGTCTTGTCTTTTACCCTAGAAAGCCTCCTGGGTCTGTTCCCTGCTTCAGAATATTCACAGCTTCCTAAAACAAGAGACTCATTCAGATTTGTACCCAAAAGATGTGAAGAGAGCCTGGTAGTTGAAGGAGAGTGAGTCTAAAAGAGAGGACTGAGCAGTGCAGGCAGAAACAGAAGTTATCTGAGTTGGCAGTAGGTACAACTCATCCAAACACATTTATTTCAGATGAACACGACGGACCAAAACCTGAAGTTCAGGATGCAATACTGGGGATATTACGCCACCCACTTCATCCTTTGCTCCCCCATTTTCTGTCTGCCTGTTATGACCACTCTGACTACGTCCTTTGTGGTTCCTCCCTTCTCTCCCATTTTCTGGTACTTCCCACACCACACAGGCAGTAACCCTTCTGCCCCACCACGCTGCCTGCCCTGACATTCACAGTTTTGCCAATGACTGCCACTTGACACTCCCATGAGCTCTCCTGCCTCATGTACCTTAGCATACCAAGTCAGACAAGGCTGAAACCTGATTTCCTGTTCCCCACAATCAGAGGAGCACTCGTCTTGATTTCTCATTCCTGAAGAACACAGGGAACAATGACCTAACTTTACAGATAAGTAAATAGAGCAAACACCTTCAACTTATTTTGGAATCTGCCTGTGTTCTTCATCCTTCTTGTCTTTTCCTCCCTCTTGGTCCCTCTCTTAAATGTAGGAATGTTTACAGCAATTCAGGTCTAGTCCTCTGATTTTTAGATAAGACCCCAGAATTTTCCTGAAAGTCAGCTCACTCTTCAAGACGCATTCCTTCATCATAGTTATGGCAGTTATAGGAAAATCTGCTGTTTGTGCCACTGGGAAGAAACTGCTTTGGCATGACAGCATAAGGCTTGCACAGGACAGCACCCATCTGACAGCTTTCTAGGAACAACACTGACTTAAAAGAAAATAATTTAAGAAAAAAATCTACAGATAATCTATTCCCCTTCCCCTTCAAGTCTAAAAGAACCTCTCTTGTGGCATAGAGGGGCACTGTTATCCAATCACAAAAAGCCAGCAAAACACATGTGGCAGTGACTGATTTCTTACACTTGTGCACGTGGTGCAAGGGCTGTACAGGGATGAGACATGGAAGGGAAGGCTAAACCCACAGGAATTCTGCCATCTTCAGATCTGCAGAAGACTGGTACAAGGACAACACTGATAGATAATTTTCTGTGTTCACCGATAACAAGACCACTAGTAGTTAGTTGCCTTAATGCACAGCAAGGGAGACTAAAGTTAGGTATCAGGAAAAGCAATCTCACTTGTAGGCTAGCTAGGAACTGAACAGACAATCTCAGCAGCCTCCAGGATCTTCCTCAGTGAAGTTCAGTAAGAACAAGTTTGATGAGCAGCCATGGTGGACATGTTTGGGATACTCAGTCCTGTCTCAGAGCAGGTGTGGGCTAGTCATTCTCTTGAGGTCCTTTCTGGCCCTGTGCTTACGAGTTTATCAGTTGACTTCACCGAAAAGAACAAAAGGGTCGTCTCTGATTTTTCTGTCCAGCAGTTGCAATTTAAGCAACAAAGGAAAAAAAACCCGTAAAAATCCTTCGTTCCTTTCCCCAACCTTCGTGTCTCATAGCTGAGGAGTTCCCAGCCCTTCTACTACTGGTGGACAGAGCTACTAGGCCTTCTAATACTGATGGAAACGATGGGAAACACAATAACCTTGAAACAATTCACAGGTAGCAGCTGGAGGGAGGACTGTCAGCACAGACAGCCTTGTGTGGGCAGAGTGAAGTATTTCACAGATCACTGACTGGGAGCCATGGACAAGACATGACAAGGTCAGTGTACAATACATGGCATGCCTTCTTCATCCAGTGAAAGGGTTACATGGAAATGGCCATCCTGCTCAGTCACTCTCCTGGAGCTTCACTACAGTGGCTTGTCTAGCAGTCTCCAGCACTACTTCCAGCTGTGGCAAGAGAAGAACTGTGAACAGTGGAGTCTCCCCATCCCTCAGTGTGGAACCTCTCGTTAGTCTTTCAGTTCACTGTCCCCCTACCCTCACTCCCCTCAATTTAAAAAATAATGGTTATAATTAATGCGTGGAAGCTGATGATATTGTGCATGTGGTTCACTTCCAGTTCTCTTTCTCTCTTCTCATGCATCCTCCTCCTGCCTCTACAAGAACCCCCTCCCCACCAATCCATTCCATCAGTCCATCTAGCCTGCATGCCTGAGGGGCTGCTGCTCACTTGCCATAGACGCTCTCGTCGCTGTAAGCCACGTAGAGAAAATAGTCCTCCTCGTGGTTATCCTACAAGGGGAGAAAGGGAGAAGGTAAAGAGCCAAAGCTGGTAACTTGCTACACGTGAAAAAGCCCAACCCAGAGATCATCTAACTAGAACAGATAACCTTTTTTCCACTGTTTCTCTCTGTTTACATCGAAGGCCTCTCTCCCCAATATGAAAGAGAACTCCCTCTCTCTGGCCACAGCTCTACTTCTAAACTCAGGCATGACACATTTCTGTACACAGTGGATTTACCTAAAGAGCCACAGCCAGACTGTGCTGCAAACATGCAACAGAAACAGCTGACTGCAGTACCTCAGCAGTGGTATGCTCTTAAGATTGAAAGGAGAGACTTAGAAGGCTTTAATAAGTCAAAAATCACCTCTGGCTGGTATTTTTATTTTTTTAGAACACTTTGACAAGTGGCTGTGTTTCTAAGTCCTGTTTTATATATAGGCAGTAGAGCTGAGATGTTAAGTGATTACACTGACACAAAAAGTCTGCAGTGTGCCAGGAACAGAGCTCTGACCTCAGCTCTGGACAGTCACACACACTTTCTTTCTATGTATTCAGATTTGGAAAGCTTCCTGCATGTGTTATCCTTTTATTATTATCTTCATCAGTACACATACTGATGAAGTGTGCAGCTATTGTCAAAAATTGACAGGTCAAACAAGGCTCACTGCACCATGTTGGAGCTCTTTTATTAAAACACACTAACAGCAGAAGGGGAAGTCAAGGAGAAATCAATCCAGGCTGCAAACCACCCATGACATAATGGCTATGTAACTGAGAAATATGGGCATCGAATATGCCTTTAAGGTCGATCAAATAGCACTGCTCAGTAGAAACAGCGGGCAGCAATGTTCATAGCATCCTACATAATCCTCACTTATACAGTATGAGCGATGAAAAAGCAATTCTGAACAAAGAGTAAGTGTTCCCTAAGAAAGTATCTACAGACATATGGATGCCCAGTGGTACCATGTGCTTTCTGGCTAAAAGGAAATTTCTTTTGTACACACAGCAAAGCTACTGCCTTATGTTCTCCCCCTTCCTTAGCCCCAGACACAATCCTTCCTCTGAAATATAAAGTGGTTTATTTCAATACTTTGTTGAAGTAGTAAGATTAACATATCACTACTGGGGCAATTATTCACCACAACCCTTCCAACCAGCGAACAATTAGCTGAATTGATAAGGCTCCCCAGGCTCCTAACTGTGGTATGGAACTCCCCTGACCAGGTGATGGGGTACAGCCCAGGGCAGAAGGGTCTGTGATCAGGCACCTGTGACCCAGCTGAACCCACTGCCAGTTGAGCAAAGCATTCTTCTAACCCTCCAAGAAAAAGCAAGAAAAATGGGCCAGGCTTACCTCGTACAGCTGGCCCATGGTAGCACTGGTGGGAGGGATGGTATTATTGACAAAGAAGAACAGGGCATCTTCCGGCCTCAGGTGGATCCGCTTGCGGATTAAGAAGTAGAACTGACCAACTGAAGAGGAACAGAGAATGCCTTAGATGCAGAAGGAATGCTGGATTTTTTTTTTTTTTTTGCTGTTTCTGCTTATTTTGGTATTTAAACCCTAACCATGGTAGTTTTCTTTTGGCGGTGAAAGTCACATAATGTATACGAAAAGCAGGGAAAAGTGAACAATGCAGGGAAAAAGGCAGTAAAAGAAAGCAGTAATTTCATGACTGTAACCACATTAGCAGCCAATCCACTCAGAGCTGGCAGTTTCTCAGGTACATACCTCATGCCATGTACCCTCTAAAGCCACACTCCACCTACTACGGTATGAAAGTCTCTGTTGAGGGGATTGGTGGGAAGACCTTCAACTAGCTTAATCTTTAAATCCTATAGATCAAAGACACCTTAGAGAATTTAGCCTTGGTGTAAATGGTTATACCACTCCTGAAAAGAAAATCCTTACTATTTGCTTGAACTATGTTGCACAAGAGAGTATCTCACAGTCCATTCAGCACTGCAAGCAAAAGAAATGCTGTTCCTTTAACTCATTCATATTCTGAAATAAAAACAAATGTAATCACACTCAAAATCATCATGACCATTCAGAAAACGAACTTTATAGCTATGACTCCAAACACAGGGGTAGAAAAGGATGGGACTATTTGAAGAACTTGTCTCTTCCTGTAACAAGAGTACAGCCTCTGGCAACTCTGCAGCTAGGTCATCATTGACTGAGGATTATGCTACTGCCCACGATACACAATTTAGTCACTGTCATCATGGTTAGAACTCAGCTGTGATACATCAGCTAAGTCAGTGAGATACCTCAAAAGATCTCAGAAAATTCTGCATGTTGTAATCCAGGCTATAAGGTATAAATATAACAAGGACAGCAGATAAACTAAGACGTTGAGTCTGTCTGGATATTTTCTTTGTGCTGATCATAGAGTAAAGAGCACTTCTGAGACCTTCTCACTGAAAATCAGGAAGAAAAGTAGTAGACATTGTTACCTGTGAGGTCAGAAGGCACAAGATACTTTCTTTTATCTAAGTCAGGTACTCTGGCTTTTGGTGCTTTTTCCACAATTACCTGGAAAGAGAGAGAGAAAGCAAGAAAGAAATCATGAGCATCATAAAACAAAATGTTCCAAAAAGCATCAGTGGATAAGGATATTACCCTTTGATGATGCTACCAGGCCTTTAGCTATTTATTTAATCTGTAACAAATACAAATAATTAACTACAGATAGGTGAAACAACTTAAAAGAAGAACAGAAGACAACAGATGTCCTGGGAGCTCAGGACCGTAGTGGTAAGCATGGTGCGTGATAAAAAGAGTCCAGAACAGACATAAAAATAAACCATAATGGCTGAGGGAAAAAAAATAATTAGGACACCTTGATGTTCCCAATTCAGGTTAATTTTGTATGAAGAAGCTGTCAGGAGGCTAATACATGAACACAAGAAGTATCTCAAGTAAGTTAAAACTGTTTCCAGGTTACAGTTCCAAACTGCCTTGCACAAAATCAGCCCTACTCCCAGTAGTCCCACATCCTAATTTCTACTTTCACCAACTGCTCTAGAATGAAGCTAAGAATTAAAGAGATACTACAGCTCATTGGGGATTTTCAAAATAAAATCTCCAGTTCTGCAGTAGCTATCTTCTACTCTGAAATTAATATCCTTTATTATCCATACTCCATATAGCTATGGATATTTCCTTATTCATGTGATAATTAAAACCAGCCTACCATCTGGGCAACCAGACCCACAGAGACCTTTGACATAAAATACTAATCTTCCTTATACTCTAACACAGAAAAATATGAAGCTCAGCAGCTTTAAGGTCAAACAGACCAAGAGATCTTCTGCTAAAAATTAATTTTTGTTAGCAGAGCTAGGCAAAATGTTCACCTCAGAAGCAGGAAGTATTCCATTGGAACCTTTAGAACTACTGGGTTTGTTCAGAAAAAAGCTGCAGGCTTTTTTTTATTGTATGTGTTTTTGAAATGGTAAGAGATACATCACATGTTTTAGTCTATGTGGTTTGCTCTTCTGCAGAAATCATTTTGACCATCTAAACTAAATCTAAAGCTGGATTTTCTGGACATCCTCATTGTTTAAATTCCATTACACCCCATAATCTAGCTGAAATGCTGTGGGACTAATTTCTAAGGGTTCCATGCTCCCATAGGTCTTTAGCAACTCAAGTCAGCAAATACAGCTGTTGTGTAACAGAAAAGGTTGAACTACTGTGGCCTAAGCCTTCTTTGGAAGCAAAATGATGTTGCCACATCAGTGAGACACTATGCCAGAGAAATATGTTACCATGAGCTTGGTGTTTTTAGCCTGGACAAAGTGCCATGAGAACTCAACTCCTTCGAGGGCCAAGTGAGTGTCTGCAAAATATCTCACACTGTAAAGACGCCAACTTGGACATCTCTTCCCTGTGCTCTATTTGAATGTGGCCAACTAACACAGCCAAGCCCTCTGAAATTTCCAATTTTGCTTTTAAAATAGGAACATGGTTGCCTCTGCTACTTCAAGAATTTCAAGTAGGTAAATTAGTAGAAGGCATTCAAGCTCTTTCAAGCAGTTTGTGGCAGGACACATATTTCTGTACAAGACGCAGTTGGTAAATGCTGTGGTGGAAGGACAGTACCACAATCTCACTGAACAGGTTGCTGAACTTGGCACATTTTTTACCAGCACAGCCAACAAGGTGGTATCCAACATATAAACTGCAGTGGAGAGAAACCCTTAGTTCTTGCCTCCAGTTTAAAAAACTACTGACAAGCCAAACTGCTTGCTGTGACCACCCTGATCTGGGGGGGCTTGGAGCTTGGTCATTAGATAACAAAGGAAAAGAAGTCATGCCTATGAGAAAGAGGTGAGAGTGTCGGGGCTTCTAAGCTTCCTAACCCCCTAGGATAGATTTAGGGAGGATTTAAATGAGATCACCACCGAGCTTAAGAGAGATCTCCCTCCTGCAAACATGCAGGGAAGGAATGGAGGTGCTCTGCTACTCTGACTGGCAACTGTAGTCAGTTTGCCAGAGAACGCAGGGAATGATCTTCGGAAGCACTAAACCCTCCACATACACAAAAAAACCCTACAAAGAAAGCCCAAAGCTAGATACAGGTTATCTACACCTCTGTTGTTGCTGAGTGGTGACCGTGATAATGTAGGACCATGTTAACAGTAAAATCCCAGCAAAATGCTGAGATGTATCAGAGCACTGCAGTGTAGGCAGCCAAAAGGATGACATCTTCAAGGATCCTGCTGTCAGGAAGGGCAGAGGCAGAAATGATTTGAAGAACAGACTGCTGCATTCATCTCTTTGTATGCAGCTCTGACAATAGGCTATCCCTAATAATTCACATCTGGGCCTTGCCGTGCACCATTTTCATTTATCCTTAACTACAGCACACCTTGTTATTCTGGTCCTGATTCTCTTTATAAAGTTCTGCTGATGCCCCCGTATCTTGACCTCTTTTACCTCTTGCCAGACTGGGCCTTGTTCCAGGCTCCCCAGAGGCTCTTCCTGACACCTTTGTCATGGCCTGCTGTACAATCTGCCATGTTAATCCTCAGTTTACACCTTGTCTCACTGCACACCTACAGAGCCCTCATCATAAGAAACCCAACCACACACACTTCATCATTTACTTGCTGCATGTTCAACCTATCATGCTATGCCAGGCATCCCAAAAACAGATAGAACGAAGGCACCCAAATGCTGACTTCCAAAAACTTTTTCAAGTCCATTTCAGGGTCGCTCCCAAAATAAAAAATGCTGTTAGCCTACAGGGAAAACATGGGGTGTAACTGTTCCCCCTTGTTCTTAGTTTTACAAGGGAGTCCAAGTTTTTTTGAATGCAGTACCCTTGTGCAGTAAATCTAGGGCACACCTCTCCAGTGGGGATGGAAAGAAAGAACATTTGCAAAATTTTTATTAAGAAGGAAAATACCCTTCACAATTAATTAGATTTGTCATTTCTTTTTTCTCGAATAATTATTTGGAATTATAAAGCCAAAAGTTTCCCACATGCACTCCGAAGAGGCCTAAGAATGAGGAAGCAAAATTTAGTGAGATGACCTTGCATTCCAAGTGACATTTTTTCCACAGGATGATTAAATAAGAGGGAAAAAGGATAGAGGAGTACAATTTTTTTGGTCATGAAAAGGAAAAGAGGAAGGCTATCTTGAAAAGACAAGCCTAGATAAAGTAAAATAAAAATAGAAAGGAAGAATGAGATGACCCGGATACAGACCATGTTTTCTATGAAGAGGACCCGGTTAACCTACTCACTGATCTCCATTTTTACAGAGACAAAGGTGAGCTCCTCCCCTACTCATCCCCACGCATGCAGACTGCCGGAAAAAATCAGCAGCGTTCCCACTGTCGAGTTACTGCGGATGGCAGAAAAAAGGTGTGTTACACCCCGCACCCACCCACACTGCAGACCTACCCACATCATAAATAGCCCTAGCTTTGCACTAAAGGGAAAAGCAGCCTGGGATTTGAATCAGATCAGCAAGATCACGATCATCTGTACTAAACGAATTTCTTTCGCCTTAAAAATAAAGCGAGCAGCAGCAGCCGACAGCCGGCAAGGAAAACAAAGGCGGCTGAGCACAGCGGCCTCCCCGGCGAGCCGGGCCCGCGGCACCCGCCGCCGCCGCCGCCGTGGCACCGCACACTCACGGGGACTCTGTCGGGGTATTTCTTCCGGATCTTCTCCCCCTCTTTTTTCCTGTACTCGAACGGGTGGTCTTCCTTGTACTGGAACTTCATGGCGCCGGGCTGTGCCTCCGCTCCCGAGGGCTGACTGCGGCTTCCTCCGCCGCGGCCGGCGCTGCGCAAACAGCTCCGCACGGCCCCGCCGCGCCGACACCACCGCGCTCTGACGTCACGGGGAGGCGCCGCGCCGAGCGCAGTGTGACGTCACGGGGAGGGGCCCCGCGAGCGCTCTGACGTCACGGCGAGGCGCCCCCTCTGCCGCCGCGCCGAGCGCGGTGTGACGTCACTGGGAGGGGCCCCGCGAGCGCTCTGACGTCACGGCGAGGCGCCCCCTCTGCCGCCGCGCCGAGCGCGGTGTGACGTCACTGGGAGGGGCCCCGCGAGCGCTCTGACGTCACGGCGAGGCGCCCCCTCTGCCGCCGCGCCGAGCGCGGTGTGACGTCACGGGGGGCGGTGCGCGGCCCGGGGCGGGGGAGGGGGGACAAGAAGGGGGGTGTCGCCTGCCGGCCCGGCGCGGGCTGTTTGTACACTGATTTACTGCTCCGCAATAAGTAAGTACATAACTGAATAAATAAATAAATAAGGATAAATTTTAAAATAATTTTTTTAAGGCAGCAAAATAGAAGTACAGTTGAGCAACGCCGCCCCCTGTCCCCAGCGTGACTCAGGGGTTATAAATACCGCACAAGCTGTATTTATGCTCCTAATTCACCCGCAGCCGCGGGGGCGGCCGCGTTCCTGCACCCCCCGTGCCGGGCACCGCGAGAGAACCGGGCTCGGTGTTCCCCGTGTCAGACCCACACGCCTCTGCTTGTCTAAAGCAGGGCTGGTGAATGTGACCTGTGCTTTAAGTGGCTTCGAGATGTAACACCAAAAAAATGCTAGTTCTCGTGACTGTCCCTGTCGCTGTTGGATCTGGATTGTTGCCCTGTTTATAACATCTCGGTTAAACAAGTGGCAGAAAGTGTGCCATGTGATGTGTCAGACCAGATGCACGTTGCAAACAGCAGACAGTTAAAGGTAACTGTCTGCAAACAAGCCAAGATAGAGCGCCAATTTTGGCCCAGTTACTCAGCTGATACATAGGGTATCTTTTTTTTTTCTTCCCTAGGAGTAGATCAACTCACAATTATTCACTGATCAGCAAAAGAGAAGGTATTAATGAATGGGTCACATGCTCAAATCAGCACAAAAATTAATTGCTGCTAACCTAGGGACAATGAATTTTGTTAAATTATTTTCTTTGTATACCTCATCCAGAGGAAGCAGGATTTTTCCAAGGATGATCTTTTATTTGTGTAGTTTTAGTTGCAGTGGAGGGTTTGAGTGGAATAGCAGACTGCCTCTGCTGCCTGAATAAGGTGATTCTCCAGGGCCACAGCAATGGCAGAGGTGAGAAGACCCAGGTTTCCTACTAGCTGATCCAACCCTGTGCTGGTGCCTTGACTCAGGATGAACAAGGGTAGGAAAAGTCATCTTTGCTGTTTTGCTGGCATTTGTCTTCTACAGTGTGGTTAGAATGGAAAGAATCCAGACTATAGCAAAAGGTCAGAATCCTAAAGAAACTGAAGTGCAAGCTGAATGTTCCTTAATGATAAAAAGCGGATCAGAGGAAGATAAAGCCCTGGTCTTTTTTCTAGAAGTTCTTGTGTAAAGCCTTTAGACTGCGCCAAGAAAGTCATAGGACTGGGAGCTTTATCCCTATATACTCGAGTTGCCTCCATGGTGGAACTCATGCCAGCACCAGTAGAATGAAGGGCCTATTGCAAATCCTGGCAGCAGATCTGGAGTGTTAATTTGTGCCCTCTGCCCCCACCCACCTTTGCACTCGATAGCACTGCTTCTTGAACTCAGGGGTCTTTTTGTAATGCTCCCTCTCCAAGCCCTGTGACCTCTCATCTTGAAGGAGACTTTTGAAGGAAATACATTTACTTAGTTGTGGGTATGCTCAGATGGTGACAGTGCCCAGATTATCTTGCCTGGCACAGAACTGTAAATGGGTGTGGGATAGGGATCTCCCCTACATGTGCAATGTAGGCTGAGCTTGGCACTTAAAACTGCCTTTTTGGTTAATGGCAATAAATAGGTATGTTGGGGTGTGATTTTTCTCACCTGAATCACGACAGTTACTTTTGAATGGCTGAAGTGTGCCCACAAAACCTTTGGTAGGTCCTTTATTTTTTAAGCTTTTATTACTCAGTGTGGTGTCGTGTGACCTCCTGCTAATGGTCAGTTCCAACATGCCCAAATCTCTTAAGGATAAAGCAGCCCACAGTGGGAATGTCATAGACCAGTGTGTCCCAGCCTTCACTAGTTCACGTGCGTAAGGTTTGTACAGGAAGCATCCCCAACATGTTTCTGTCTGTCCTAGGACATGTGAACATTTTCCCATAGTTGCCAGGTAGTGTCAGAGGATCTTAGAAGGGTGAGTCAGAAGGAAGGCATGCTTTTTGTGCAGTCCTATAGCAAATAGTCTAGATAGAAGGAATCTCAGGGTTTAGACCTGAGGAAAATTCTGGTTTCATGGCACTGCACCTTTATATAATACCTGTGTTTGGCCTCCTTGCTACCTAACTGCCTGCAGCATAGCAGTTGCTGAGGTGCATTGAAGGTTTGTGGTGATGTAGGTGCCTCTTCTTCAGGGACAAAAGAGAGGAAGTTTTCTAGCCTGTTTCACCCAAGCCACCAGCATATTCTGGTAATTGAACGGACTGATCTCAAACTCCTTTTGTCCTGTAAATTTCTGTTTCCATCCCCAGGACTACTCACAAGGCAGCTAAGATAGCATCTGGTTTGAATTTCTCAAGACAAATCAGAGAGAAGTTTCAGGGTTTTTTCCTGTTCTGATGCAAAGACATGGCCTGTGAGCAGATTGCTAGGTGACTTCTCCTCAACAAATCCCACACGAAGTTCACAAATCGCCTTACTGAACTCTTCCAGCCCTGATGGTGCAGTTCTGGATGTACAGTCCCAAGACTTGCTCCTCCTGCTTCCCCACTTCCTGTTCAGCAGGCACTGAGTTCCCAGCTCTCTCTTTCAGCTTCAGTAACAACAATAAGGTCACTGGCAAAACAGGCAGGAAGATGATACATGCAGAAGCAGTGACAAACAGCTAAACATCTGACTTAGGGTTGATGAAATGTCAACCCATGGGCATGTGACAAACCCCACGTTCTGGATTTGTTTGCTAGAGGGAGGAACTGGACATGGTGTTGGCTAATTTTCCTACCCTGGACTGCCAGCACAAAGTGGTCCTTCACAGACTGTCAAAACAATATATTCTTTTCTTAACCTAGAGTGTCAGAACAGCTCTGAGCACATACTGTACTGCTGTGTCTGCAGCTCATGCAGGTACATTCTAAAAGGAATTCCCCAAGCACTGCCAATGCTGTAGCCATAGAAGTAGGAGACAAAAATATTTGCACAGAATCTGGGGGCAGGGTTTGCAGCCTGTGCTGTGCTATACAATCCTCCAGCTGAACAGTACTGTTCAGCTGCTTACAATTGTGGACTCCTTTGGATATTTCCTTCATTAATACTTCCCCTTGGGTACTTACTCTATTTGTGCCTTCACAGACTGGCTTTATTTTTTCTTTAATCTTCATTGTGGATTCAGCACACCAAAGTCGCTTTTGTCAGAAAACTTGTGCTTTGTAGCCTGAATGGTGATTAGGCCACAGACAGCATACCTGAAGGTACTTGTGGTTGTGGTCTTCTTACTGTCCATCCATGCAGTCCTTGCCTGGTGTCTCGCCTACATCCCTCGTGACTGGTCACCAGTTTGGCTTGGCACTGGATCTGTAGTACCTTCAGAGCCAGTATGGGCACATTGGTCTTGCATGAGGGCACAGGATTAGTCACTCCCAGTAAACAATGTCTAATTGTGTATGTGTTTCTCTTTCCTCTAGGAATGGACTCTGTATTGTCTGTGCTGAACTGCTGTCTCACTGCTCTATTTGCTATAGTTTCTTATTCCTTTACTGAAAAGGCTGCTCATTCCTCCCAAACTTTTCGTATGGTCCAGTCTCAGCTCAAGTTGTTTAAATGCATACACATGATGTTATGAGGAGATGAAAGACCATACTTTGTTGCATGATGAAAAGCAGCAGTAAAGGACAAAACCCCAGACCTGAAAAGCAGAGTTTGAGATCCCGTTGTTCCAGCCAATGATTGGGAGTGGCCTGTTGGGGACGGGTATCACTGTTCCTGTGAAAATAAGGGAGTAGCAACAACAGTGGGGCCAGTGGAGTGTTTCTGAAAACCGGTGTTTCTCAAGTACTCCGTGTTTTAGGGGAACCTAAGGGTGGCACTGTTACCTAACAAGTTGTATTTCTTTAAAAAGAAGCCTATGCAGCAGTGTGAGGAGGGAAATTTAGGAGATTTAATCCATTAAATAGAAAACAGATGATGGGCAAGCTCTGGGTAATGCCCATGTGTTAGAAAAACAAAAGTTTGAGGACTGACATGCTTCAGTGCTCTTAAATCTGAGAGAGAAATTTATTGTTGAGACCTGGACATGAAGAATGAAGAATTTATAAACAACAAAGACACTTACAGAAAACAGAGATGAAGAAGAAACTAACAAAGACAATTACTGAGACTCTCTCTATCTGGGAAAAAGGTAATAAAAAGATGAAAAATGTGGACTAATTAATATGAGACACAAGAAATCAATAACCAATAGAGGATAGAATATTAATTAATGAAGAGAACTATGTAGCTTGTAATCCAATGAACACTAATTCCTTTGTTTGCTAAAATGTATAAATAGTTAAAAGTTTTGATAACTGGAGTACATGTTTTGTGGAGCGAACCTCATGGTGCCCCAGTACTGAATAAAATTATGTTGATTTTCTAACCTGACTAACTGGTTAAAGAGTTTATTTCTTGGCTTTTGGTGAATGTTTTTGGCAACACAGATGGGACAAAGAGGTGGCAACTCGGTGGACCAGAGGAATCATCATCGCTCCAGTTCACACCGAAGTATTTCCGGGGAGATCTTCTGATTCCCTGGTCTGTTGTGTAGACCATGCTGCCCTTTCTGAGAAAAAGAATATATTACTTAAGGTACTTTATTTTAAGGTATTTTGCCTGCACCTAAGTTGCACTAACAGAAAGTTTGCAGTGTGAGGCTCAGAGGGTTTTGTAAATATTTGCCAGCTTGGGTAGGACTGTGTGCTAATATGGGGATGCTTGGAGTGCAATCTCAGTTTTGGAAGAGGTTGTAAAAAGTTGTAAAAGGTTGTAAGAGGTTATAGAAAGCTTGTAAAAGACTTTAAAGGTGTCAAAGGGTTTTTTTCCTAAGGTGGTGAATATGGGAGTGGGACTATCTTCATGGCTCCCAGGAGAAGGGATCCTGAAAAACTCCCCTTTGGGTGTGCTAAGGAACTGGAAAAGAGGGGGCAACCCCCTGACATGAAAACAGCTTGTTGTATGTTGCAATCATTGGTGGTCGATGTATAAACTTAACAATCATGAAAAGTGGCCTGTTAATGGGACTTCAAATTATAACACCATTTTGCAATTAATGCTGTTGTGTAGAAGGAATGGAATGGACCACCCGATGCTGATTTTTTTTTTTGATTTGTGGCATAATCGTGATTTGTGATTAGGAATGTATGCATGTGCCTAAAGACCCAATGGTGTTAGCGTTAGAAGAGAAGGGATAAGAAACCACTCAAAAGGTGCTGCTCTGCCTGTAGTATAGGTAAACCTTTTATTAAATACAGGCAGACAGAGGACGTGGATTTGTCAGTGTATAAGGGGAGACCGAACTGAGAAAGAGGAGCATGGTGGGAACAAAGGCAGGGAGTGGATGTGGACTTGGAAGAAGAAGAAAGTGGTTTAGCCCTTTCCTTTAGAAGGAAAGTTTTAGCCCTATAGAAAGGCGGACAAGGGTGGGCCCACGCAGGTCGTGCAAACCCCAATGTGGCAGGTGGGGGGAACCAAGGGATCTGTAATTGTTAAGGTGTTGTATGTAGATTTGTTTTTCACACTGTGTAATCATCTGGAATGGAAAAAACCCACGGTGCAAAGTTACCACCACGTGATCCTATGATTTTGGCTTTAGAAAAAGATCAAGGAAAAAGCCTAAGCGATGCTGCTCAGCTTGTGATATTGGGAAGCATTGTATGAAGTATGGTTGTGGAAGGAGGCCGAAAGGGGCTGGAAGGGAGTGATGGGGCTGACAGGAGAGTTTCCTCCAGCTGCAGGCGAAGGAGGCATAACTGGTCAAGTTGAAAAAGGAGTGGAAGAAAGAATTTTGGGTTTGGAAACAAATGAAGGGCTTAGACTGTGAGCACAGACTTGTAGGGAAGACCCAGAGAAAGTTGTGAAGGTGATGGGTATGTTGCTGTTGGGAATTTGAGTAAATTGTTAGAAGTGGCATGGAAAGTGTGCAGTAATTGGGAGTGAAAGCTGCATTAGTAGAACAAAGCCCAAAAGGGGGGCACCGTGAAGGAATTAGTAGAGGCAAACTGCAGTGACAGAGATCAGTGTGCAATTTGTAAGAGAAGGGCCACTGGAAGTGGGAATGTCTGTGGGGAAAGGGACAAACAGGAACTGCAGGACCCTGGATTCCATCCAGGGCTCCTGCTCAGGCAGGAAGGCTCCTGGTGCTAGAAGATGTGTGATGGGACCAGAGGTGTCACCCCCAGCTGAACATTTGGTTACTTTAACACTGGAGGGTGAGAAAATGGATTTCTTAGTAGATACTGCAGTGGTGTATTTGGTTTGAAATATGTATAAAGGAAAATTTAGTCAGGAAATGATTGGTAATACAGAGCAAAAGCGAAATTGGCCTTTCTTTCAAGCATTACAATTTGGAATTGGTGAATGGGTGTTAGCCCTTCGATTTCTTTATATACCTTAATGTCCCATATCATTACTAGGAAGAGATATGTTGAGTAAATTAAATGCACAAATTATATTTGAAAAAGAAAAATTCCAAATTCACATTCCTGAAGAAAAGGCCTTGAAGGCCCAAGTCTTTCTGTTACAGAATCCTTAACCTGAAACAGAAGTACTGCAGGAAGTGGACAACACAGTCAAAATTCCAGGACGTGTTTGGAATGCAGAACCAGTAATGATCCTTTTGAAACCAAACGCCAGATGGGTAAGACATAAACCATACCCTTTGGAATTGGAGACTGGGAAAAGACTGGAATCATCAATGGAAATTTTCTTGAATTTCATCAATGGATCCTTTTCTTGAACACAAACTGCCAGGGCTCTGTGGACAACACAAAAAGAAGTGTTAGAAATTGGGCTCACGAGAACTTGTGCTGCACTTTTAGATAACAAAGGCAAGGTGGTGCCAGTGGCTGAATCCCCAGTGCCAAGTGCGTGGCTGCGGGCTCCTGTGGCACGGTGAGCTGGGCAAGCTTGTCCCGCAGCCCAGGGACTGGTGCAGCTCAGCACTCGGGGGAACGTCATGTGGAAAGGCTTTACCTCGGGACTGGAACGAGACTTGTGCTTTAGGAGATTTACTGCTTCACCAGGACGAAGGAGTCCGGGCCAGGAAGGAAAAGATACTGTCTGTCCAACTCCTGAGCTGCTTTCTAAGAGAGCTGAGCCTGACTGCAGGAAAGCCTTTCAGGAATTGAAACATGCTTTAATGACTGCTCCTGCACTGGGAATACTGGACTTAGAAAATGTTTTGAGCTGTTTGTGCATGAAAGGTTTCATTTGGCTAAAATGTATAAATAGTTAAAAGTTTTGGTAACTGTCACACATGTTTTGTGGAGCAATTCATGTCCCTTAAACACAGGAAAAGCAATTGCTACTTGAATATGTGTTTATATATTAATGAAAGTATTATTCCTTTACGATGAATAATATTTAATGTTTAATTTTCAGTCTGAAAGCATGACACATTTCAGAGTGCTTTTTTGCCAATATAATACAACATACAAAGTATATTCAATATCTGGACTCAGCAGTGAGATGAAACCACCATCAGCTGAATAACAGCAAATTGCACTACAAAGTAGCAGGTTAGCTCTGTTAATAAGTAAACGTGCTATATTTTTGTGTGGTGGTGTCCTGCTTTTTCACAAAGTACATGTGATCTTTACTGACTCTGTCCTCATTTTTCGATTATTTCAGAGGAGAGAATGACTTTGAATTGTAACAGATCTGCAAGAAATTGTGAAGAGTCTCCAGTGACCTGCACCTGGTCTTTGCTTTCATACACAACCTTCTGTGGTGAAATAGAGCAGTCTGCTGCTGCTTTTTGTTTGTTTTAATCTGGGGTTTTATTTGGTCTTATGGCTCAGAGCGCTCATCTGAAGTCAGTTTCATAGGAAACAGTCCCAAATCACTTGAAATATTTCAGATGTTTTACCAGTAAAAAAAGTATCCATGATGGTACCTGTATAGCACCTAACAACTAGGAGTGGGACAAGCAAAGAAGGATGTGAGCAGACAGGAAGGGACAGAAGAGTTAGATGAGAAAATCAGCTGGTAAAACAGTGCTGCAAATGCTGAAATCAGAAGGTAATGCCCAGGTCTGTGTACAAGTAACATGTAACTCTTCCCCTTGGAATTGAGAAAGGAGATAGCAGAGGTGATTTGATGCAGAGAGGAGAGGAAAACTAAGAGTTTTAAAACTTCCCTTATTATTGCACATCTTCGAGAAAAGTTACGGTGTAACTATTATGGTAAATGTTTTAATATTGGGCATTCCTGTGCTGCTAGGCAGGATTGCTGCCCTGTGGAGCAGAGCGGCCGTCACATTTAACGTATGAGGAGGAGAGGTACATTCCCCCTGCAAGCCATTGTGAAGACTTCCAGGACGTTTCAGGGCTTGAGAGTACTTGACACATGTTCAGCAGACTCAAATGTCTCTGCTTGCTTCAGGCTTTTACTGTGGAGTAAACAAGAGCCTTCCAGGAAATGTTCTGCAGCTTGATGAAGTCAGGCCTGAGCAGGATTCAGAGAGCAGCTGGCAAAGTAGGTCACTCTCATAGGTGTTCCACAAACAGTTGTAATTATTCTTAGCTCAAGGCTGGGTTGGATGGGGCTCTGAGCAACCTGGGGTAGTGAAAGGTGTCCCTGCCCATGGCAGGGGGGCTTGAACTCGGTGACATTTAAGGTCCCTTCCAACCCAAGCCATTCTGTGATTCTACGACTGAAGAATGCTGTGTAGCAGAAGAGACATAAATGTATATGTCAGTTCTTTCCTTACTCCATTCCAGTTTGTCTCTCACTAATGATACAGGTAATGTTAGGTAATGACTAGACAATTTAGGAGGAAGTTTGAGGGAAGACCCTCATTAAATTCCTTTAGATACAAAATACCTGTGCCTGGGCAAGGTCTGGGACATCAGCAAAGATGTTTTTTGATTGTCCAATTCAGCTTTATTCTATCCCTGAAGATATGAACTCTCTCCAAAATTTTCTGTGGTTGTAATCTCAACAGCAGTTAGGTTTCCAAACATGTTGGGGACCTTGTCCAACATTGTCCTTGTTCTTCTTATCTACAAAATAACTATATTTTTTGTATTTCACAGGAAAAAAGACCAGTGTATTAAGTACAGTGAAAATTTGGGTATTTCAGTAGGAAGGGCCATGCAGGCATTTAAAAAAGATGTGACCAGTGCATTCATATCAACATCAACATATACATGCAATTCATTCATGGCTGCTTATTATGTGATATTTTATGTCCTTCTTCTTTAATGCTTTCAGGTGTTGAATCTGACTCACCTTCTCCTGACTGCTTAATCCAAGGTTTTACAGATGGTCCATACTTATGTTCATCCAGTTTGATTAATATTTCTGGATGGTTCAACATATTTGTATTGATCAGGAAAGACTCACAAATTATTCTATCTGAGAAATGGCTTACATGTGTTAAATGGTCTAACTTAAATTGATTTGGTTTTGACCATAACATTAGGAATTAATAAATGATACTATATGAATGCATTGTAAATACGATTGAGCTTTATTTCAGGGGTAGTGTTCTTGCTCCTCTCCTTGCGCAATCTGTTGGCACATATATAATATTTTTTAATTCAAATATAAGAGCTTGTAACTACTATTTCAGAATTGCTACATATCCTATTCAGAACCAGACTGTCTTCATTCTTTGTATATCGTAGGGCATTTAGGACACATCCTGTACATACTGTCTGTATGTATGCTATCTTTTGTTTACATGCAGATTGTCTCCTTTTATTTTTTTTTAAATTTACTTTAAATGGCTGGCATTTTCCAGAAGTTTGTTGTTATTATTGGGTCTTAATAGACCTTCTCACGTCTTGTCTCTTTTTTTTTTTTTTCTGTTTTGAAAATCTCTTTGCCATCCTGAGGAAGCTTAGGCTGAAGGCAAGAGGAATGAGACTGCATCTGCAGCCACCCTGCAGATCACCAATATACAAAATGTCTCAGCACCTTGACCCTGCCGCCTGCTTATCTGTGCAAAGTGTGATACTGGTGTCGTGTATATATAATAGATGGACTTGGAGAATGCAAATGGGCAATTATCTCCAGGAGATGTCAAAAAGAGCCATTAAACTATGCTAGATCTGAAAATATTTGGAATTTTAGTTACTTTTTCCCCCCTTTTTCAATTGACTAAGGAAGCTGATCTGAAATTCTTAACCCTGCCCAGGTGAATTAGTCTCTGCATGTAACCATCCTGTATTATTTGCTATTGACTAAAATCAGACACTAGTGTCCTGGGAGGGCTGGCTGGTCATCCTTGCCCTCGGCAGATGCCTGCAGTTTTTCCTCCGGCACTGGATCCAGGTCTGGCACTTTCTGCCCCGCCTTGGCGACTGTGAATCTGCTCATGTGCAGAGCTTCTTCATACACTGGAGGAGTGTCTGATGCTGAGAGCGGAGGTGTTCCCTGTGCAGCGTTGTGGGAGTGTGCCACCGCTAATATCCTCCTGGCAGCCGGCCCAAACACAGAGTGGAGAGCTGAAAGAGAGGAGATGAAAGCTGTTTGCCTCATCCTGAAAGCATCACGTGATTAGAGGAGGGCAAGGATATCTGCAGGCCACAGGCTTTTCTCTCCCCACAGCCAGAATGCTTTCCTTTTCCTGCCCCTTCAGTCTTCCCTAAAAGAAGTGTGTGTGAATCCCATTAGCAACATCCCAAACTTACTCTCTCCTGAAATGCCACTGAAACCTATAGCTGCCCTAATTCCACCCAAACATGTCTCACAGCTGAGCACCTTAATTTGTAGTATGTACAGATGTTGCTTTCCCTCCATCCTGCCGTGAACTTCCCTCTGGCAGCCTTGGGGTGTCACAATCTGGGTTTGACAGTGCAGCCCCTCACTTCACAGCGTGGTGAAGTCCCCAGCCCCTGCCAAGGCCAACTCACAAGTGATGGTGCTCTGGAGGGTGCTGTCATGATCAAAAGCAATGACGGTGACCTCGTAGGGCTGAGGGCCCGATTCGTCCCCGGTCTGGTGGCAGTGAAGGCAGCACCTCACGCAGACAGAAACCAGGCCACACAGGAGCAGGAGCCCACCGACCACCAGCACCAGCCTGGAAAGGGAGGGGACACACAATTAGGACAGAAAGATTACATTTGCAGGACACCTATTAATGTCCCTGACTGCTTAAAGCTTGGCTAGCCTCAAAGCTGAACAAAGTCACCTGGGGCCTTGTCCAGAGTTTGGACAATCTCCAGGGATGCAGATCCCTTGTCCCCTCCAGGCACCTGTTCAGGTGCTGCACCATCCTCAGGGAAATCATTTTTTCTTCCGTCTAATCTGATTTTTCCTGTCTGCAGCTTGGTCAGTCACTTCAGGTGCTTCTGCTGAGCACCTCTGAGAAATCTCTGTCTCTATCTTCTCTCAAGATCCCCCTTACATAGTGGAAAACTGCAATTACACTGCCCCCTTAGCCTTCTCTGGGCTGAAGAAATCTGCTGCTTTTTATTGGCTCTCAAGTGGACTTGCTTCAGTTTGTCAACATCAATTTTGTACTAGGCACCAAAACCAGGTATTCCAGACATGTCGTCATGAGCGACAAAGGAAGAATCAGATCTTGCAATCTTCTGGCTACACCCTTATTAATGCAGCCTTCTAGACATTCAACAACTACGGACTTCTTAAATCTCATCCTGGTGAGAATTACTAATAAATCAGACTGAAATTACTTTAAAAATGAGTCTTTTAAAAGGCATATTGTGCCATGAATGCTTTATTAATATTGCTCATATGACTAAATATGTGGAATAAAAAAGGAGGCTGGTAAATCAACTTCTGAGATAGCTGAGGGGGTGCCTTGCTATTGTAGAGCATTAGAGCATCCCATGGAACAGTGGGGTGTGGAATCACACTTGAGCAGGTCACATTTAATCCCACCCTTTGCTACTGGAATGGACTAGAGATGCAAATATTCAGAGTGAACGTTATCTTACCAGATATACCACAAACGCTCCCACTCTGTACCTGGACAGCTGAAGAGAAGAGGGTACAAGAAATAGTTATCCACAGAATACCAAATAAATGGAAAGAACCCTATAGTACCCTCTTCCATCTCCCCTTATGTTCCTCACTTACTCTCCAGCTTCCAAATGGCACAATGATGAGAAAATTGTGCCTTGTGGAGGACACAGTTGTCCAACATCATCAACCTCCCTGTTAGGTGACTTTCCCTTCTCTTGACTCTATCTCTTTATGGTTCTCCTGATATTTATGCCTGCCCAATTCAATTTGCAAACCTTGGAGATCTGCATTCACATTTGTTTTTTTCTTTTTTGTCAATATATTTTCAGTTATTCTTACAAATGATATCACTGATAGTAATATTCACCAAAGCAGTATATTTCAAACCATTTTTTCAAGGAAAATTCAATTTTAAATCCATAATCTCAGTCAATTGAAATTACACCATAAAGCTCTTAACTATTGCAGTTATGCAAGTAGGCAGCAGGAGCAGTACCACAAGATCAGCCTGTTGATCAATGAAAATAGTAATTGATACACTTCACATTCAGAGTAATGGTAATTTTACATGAGGCTTTTAAAACAATTAAATAAGCTTTTCTGGAAAATGTCAGCCATCAGGTCATAATAGTCATGTCCAGTATTGCCTTTGTTGTTCATTGTTTTCCCCTAAAAAGAGCAAGATTGACAAATGCTTACAGTTCAGTGTTGAGGCAGCCTTCCTCACCTCTCACTTGGGGGAACTAGAAGGAGAAAACCAAAAACCACACAGCTGAAGTCAATTAAATCTTTGTCATATGCATCTTTTATATCTGTTACCTGGACTATTACCAGTCTAGATCACTTATGGTAAGGACTTACTGTTATCTATCTTCCATTGTTTCCATCATTCTGCTGGAGATTTGAAGTTACTGTGATTACCAACTGCATTGTTTCATATGTTAATTTCCTGTAGTCATTAAAATCCTGTTTAGTACTGTTCTTAACTTTGTCTTCACCACAACTTTCCCTTTCTCCACCACAAACCGTGTCATTCACCAGTAGATCCTTCACCACCCTCAAATATTAAGAACCTTTAAATGCCCTGCTTCATATTACACCACACTGACTTGAAAACTGCTCTGTCCCTCCAGCACTCCTACCCTTCTCATTCCTTTTCCTTGGGTACCCTAATATCTGAGTTACCATCCCTGGAATAGCAGCAAATATTCTCTTCTCCGTGTGTGCCTTTTAGATGTCCAGTGCTTTCTAATATCAGGGAAATTATTGTGACAGTCAATTGCTAATGGCCCTCCATCTTTCCAAAGTAACTCTACAACCGAGCAGAGACCCCATAAAGAGGAATGTCAGATGTGACTTACCCATAAGAAACACCCTACAAAAAAGCAGATCATGTCTGGGTTGATCCTGTGGCCTCTTGACGTCTCAAGCTGCTCAAAGCCTTCTTGTCCTTTCTACTTTCAGTTCATCCTTGCCAGTCCAGTGGCCAGGAGAAGGAGCAGGTTGTGTGTTGTGTGTTGAATCCAATCTCTTCCTCCTACTCTACCTCTTTTTGCCCTTCAGGTTTTTGCTTTTCCTCTTTCCCTTTTGGTCACTTGCAATTCCTGATTGTTTCTGCCTGTCTCTTTTCGTTTTTCTATTGGCGGGTTTCTCTCCCTCTTTTGAAGGGATTTCTAAAGCCTTCCAGTCAGATCAGGAGAAGAGCAGTAGCTACAAGTTCTTACTTTAGATGTTTAACTAATTCAGTGAAGGGCATCATGAGATCTCTGCAGACCTGACCCTTCCCTTCTGTGAGCAGAAAGGGTCTCTGCGTTTGTTCATTCCCAATTATTTCTCTCCACGCCCCTACCCTGAGGGGAGTGGGTTGAAGGTCATGTTACTGACCTGTTTAAATGGAGCTCAGATTTCTCTCCCTCCTCCAGTTCCTTTTCTGTCCCTGCACTCACATTGTCCTACTTCTGTGGGTCCAATCTTTGAAGTGAAAGAATTTGCAATATAATAACTATATACAGCATTTTATATATATATATACACATGTGTGTGTAGTTATATGTATGTAGTTACATGTATGTGTGTGTACGTAGGTATATAGGTGTATATATGTGCACCATATATGTACACATATATGTATATATATGTATGCATATGCACATATATATATATATACACACACGCCCTCATATGCAGCAACTCTTGTACCTCCTATTTCAAGGCTCTGCTATCATCCCTCTTACCTGGTCGTGTCCTGCTATGTCAGCCCTGCAGCTGAGAGTCTGTTCACTCACAGGTCCCACTCCCAAACTTGCTGCATGGCCAGCCAAGCCCTCCTAAACACCTTGCATCACAGGGCATATATGTGGATTCTCCCGTCCGGGATACTGTTTGTCCCTCAGCTGGTTATATTAGCAGGTTCCATTCAATGACCCATTAATTTTCTCTGTCTTGTAGAACTGCTTAAAATTTCTGTTAGTGCTCTTGGCTATTCAGAGTGTTATTACATGCAATAATTGACTTCTCCTAATCTTTCTCCTTTGAATAGCTGAGACAGAAAAAAATGCTCTGCAGTAATGTGTAACTATTTGTGTTTGGGAACCACCTGGGACTGGTGCATAAATGTTTGTTAGAGGCAGGACAGCAGCTAGTGAGACTTGTTGCCCCATGTTGCAATCACAGTCCTTTCACATTAAACTGGTGAATCATTAGCCTTGGTGGTGCATATTGGAGTTGCAGAGCAGAACCAATGAACATAATGTATTCTCCCAAGGCAGGCTAAAAACTATTTGCCATTCTCTAATTATAAAAGCAGTGGTGCAGTATAAACATGCCTTAGCAGTCGTTTATCTACCTATCTATCCATCCGTCCTCATCTGCTGGAAGAAGGTTTCTGAGTCCTGATGGAAAAATAAGAAAGAAACACGACCTATTGGCATTGTATTCACATGGCAATTTACCAATATTCTTTTTGTCTCTTTTCTCCTAAATTCTTTTGTGTGTTATAAAAGTCTTAGAAAAGGCCCAGCAGAACTGTTAAATAGCTTTTCTTAAATGTTATAGCTTTTGAAACTGGTGGGATTCAATGTGGAAAAGAAGTACAAATTACCAAAGTCTTTTGGGGCTTTTTATTATCAGGGTGATAATTCAGCAGATGATCACTTGATTTTAGCTGAAATTGTCATATGATAATTTCAAATTCTAGAAGGATCCAACTGGAGAAATATCAGATAAAGTGATAAAAAAATTCTCTAAAGAAAAAGCAGCAGTGTGACATGAAACACTGACCGCTCCAAAAGCATATAATAATTAATCCTTACTGAAACTTACTGATTATTCTTCTTCAATTTCTATGGCATGGCTATTAATACTGTGCTTCCAGTGTTACCAAAAATTGGTAAAAATGCAAACTCCTTAACACCAATGTAGCATTAAGAAGCAGGCATTCTTTATTCTTTATACACGAGGGGGTATCTCCTCCAAAATACCGTGCATACTGAGTACAGAAAAAGCTCCTGGTTAGATACTATATTTTACATACATATTCATTGATTTTCCTGGAATAAACATACATATGATAATAATCTCCCCAAAATCATTAACATATTTTCCCTCCTCTCTGTGCACACATTCTTCTGTCCAGGGGGTCTCTCTGGTGGTCCCTGGTGATCGGCGACGCCAAAGTCATACCCGAGCACCTGGTGAACTGGTAAAAGTTGGCACAAGGAAGCTGGTTGCTTTCCAGTTCTTCTTCCTACAGGATAAGCATTGTGAGGTTCTATAGGCCAGTGGTTTTTGAAGAATAAGCATTTTGTTAACCCACGAGGTGCAAACAATTCTTCATCTGGCAACATTCCTCCCTGTGGAGGCTTGTGAAACTTGTCTTCCCTTCAAGCCTTCCTAAGCCTCACTTAGCTTTTTAACTAACATAGAAGTTCCTCGTGTTGCATTAGCAATCGTGGGTTTTATGCAGCTTAAAGCAAGTACCATAATTACAATTTTTACTATGATCACAATTCTATTTTGCAAAAGTGAGGCCAACCAACCAGTCAGAGAAAATCCAAGTCCTTTAAATATTTTATTCAACCAGTTACTTTCTAGTCCTGCCCTTAACTATCTGCTAGATGCAGCAATTGGTTTTATCCTCTCTATCTGATCATCAAATTCAGCAGTCACATTTGGGATGTGCACACAACAAGTATCATTGTTTCAATTCAAATAACCACATACTCCATGTTCATGTAACAGCAATAGGTCTAAGGCCAATCTGTTTTGTAAGGTCATTTTAGTTGTGGCTTGCAACTCTTCATTTATTTCAGCAAACCCCAACTGAGTTGCATTCACTTAAGTTTCCATTTGTGGAATCAAATAGTGTATGGCTAGTCTGTTCCTGAAGGCAGATATTTGAGGAGTAAAGATGGATTCTAAAATCCATGTCCCACTATAGTTCCCATACTGTGATGTTTCCAAATTTTATCACATTTAACTTTTCCCAGTAGTCAGGTTCCCAGTGGTGACTCCTTCCACAAGGGACATAATGTTAATGCTCCCAGTGTTTACTGTACTCTTGATCCTCCTCAGGGCAAATGTGTGGTCCAAATTCCATTACTTCTGACCCATCCTGTGGGTACTAATGATTATACTATGTTCTGCTGACAGTCTCTCCAAGTCTTGTTGTTTGTTAGGTGAGACCAGGTGTCATTAAGAAAGACAGAATAATTTCTACAAATACATTCCAACCCTAGAGCCTGGGCCACAGTCATGAGTCGCTGTGTTTCAGGATTCCTACTAGTACAAGTTATATTTGAGTGCAATTCCACTTTTCCTTTGTCCTTGGATCCTTTTGCCTTGACCTTATTAAATCAGGATATTTCATACCTACCTGTAAGGGGTCCTCTGGGAGGCATGGACTCTCTCCCTGTCTAGACACCTCTGAGCTGGCTGGATATATTCCCATTTTCCTGTTTGAGGGCTATTCCATACTTCTGGCATTTGACATCCCCAAGGGATATTAGTGCGATCTGTCAGCTGATAAATATTTCCTGAGGTTGCTTCCAGATCTAGTTTTGAAATATTACAATTCTCAAGAATATTGTTCTTATGTGTCCATCAAAAGGAATATTCTTCTATCCCTGTCCAATTGGCATGGGTACTGCTTCCTTCCCACATGTGTTCCCATATTTTTGTCAAATTGCTGATTAAAGCTCCCCACAGAACTGGGCTTTCTGCAGAGGCTGGTATTGGGAAGCAAGCTGTTATAGAAGTTACATTCTGTAATCTGCCAAAACCTTGCACTAAGTTTAAAACCACATTCCCTTTCCCAAAGGTTAACGACATGGTTTCTATTATTTTTGAAAATATGCAATTATTCATCATCTACATGTGGTAAACAGTATCCCCCTAGAAAAACATATTCTATACCCAAAACAATTAATAAGAATTATGCCTCTAAGCTAAAACCCCAGCAATACAAACTCCCCACAAGAACGAAAAGGGAAAAAACCCTTCCCAATTTAGTCAGTCTTGTTTCCCTGTGTTTAATGTTTGGTTGCTGGTCTTACTTGCATCTGATGAACCCAGGGTTCAATTCCTTTCAACTTGAGTGCAGTGTAGGTTATCAGGAGGACTTGGAAAAGTCCTTTCCACTTTTCCTTCAAGAGTTCAGAGTTCCAAGTCTTCACATATACAAAATCCCAGGCTGGTACAGATAACAGGTGCATCCAAATAAACTGGTCCCGATAGGGTTAAAAACCAATGGAGTTGAGCAAGAGTTTTTCCTAAAGAAATCAAGTATAGATTTAAATCTTCTAAAGATTCTCCCTTTATATGTACATCTCCTGGAATTGATGGTGTTTGATTCAGCTGCCCATACTGCAATTCATAGGGACTTACTTTAGTTTTTGACCCCAGATGAATTCTGACTTGCAAAAGAGCCAGGGGAAGGGCCTGTGGCCATTTTAGAGAGGTTTCTTGGCACATTTTACTAATTTGTCCTTTTAAAATCTGTTTTATCTTTCTCACTTTCCCACTCAACTGCAGTCGCCAAGGGGTGTGTAATTCCCATTTTATACCCAAGGTTTTGCTCAGCTGTTGCACCACATCTGCTATCAACTTGGCGCCTCTATCTGAAGACATCCCAAGTGGCACTTAAAATCTCAGTATGATTTCTTTAAGCATACTATTTACCACTTCCCTGGATTTATTGGTGCAACAGGAAGGACTTCTGCTCATCCAGAAAATGTGCCTACCAATACCCAAAGATACCTGTACCTATTTTGTCTGTGTAATTCAGAGAAATCTATTCGCCAATAATCTCCAGGTGAATTTCCCTGTTTAACTTGCCCAGGAGGTGTCCCTTTCCTGTTTATGGGATTGTTTTATAAGTATATCAGACATTTCACTGTTCTTGATTTTTCTATTTCAGTCATTCCCACACTAAATCCAGAGTTTTGGAGACTAGATATCATGGACTCAATTCCCCAATGGGTTTTGTTTTGTTCTTTTTCCATTATTTTCCTCATTATAGGAGGTGGAACTATAACCTGTTGGCTGTCTGTTACTCACCATCCCTCTTGATTCTTAGTGGCTTTTAATATATTTTCTAAACATTGATCCTCACTGTCATAATTAGACTTAAATTCACATATGTTATTTTTTTTTTTGTGGTACTAACATGAGGATGCCTTTTTTCAGCTACACATCGAGCTGCTTTGTCTGCCAATGTTTCCCACTATAACATTAATTTGTCCAGATTGATGTGCTTTGCAATACATCACTGCCACCTCCTTTGGTTTTTTAATTTCTTTCAGAAGTTGTAAAATTTCTTCTTTGTGTTTAATAAATGGTCCTTGAGCTGATCCTCTTTCCTTCCATATAGCTCCATGGGCATGAATCATACAAAATTCTTATCTAAAATCAGTCTAAAGAATTCACTCTTTTGCCCTCTGCCAAGTTCAATGCTTGTTTTAGTGCTCTTATCTCTGCATTTTGGGCTGGCATATTAATTGGTAAAGGAAAAAATTCCTCTTCTTTCCCCAGCCTCAATGTAACCAGGGGTTCAGCTGGGGTAGAAACCCCCAATTCCCTTCCATCAGCCTGTAAGGCAGGGTCCAGCTTCCCAGTCTGTGGGCATCTCACTTCCAATGCCTCTTTTCCTTGTAAAGCTAACAGTGGTCTTCCCCTAATCATTGTCAGGATACGGTGGGAGCCTCCTGCCTCCCCTTCCCCTTGTTTCTCCCGGATCCTCTTTCTTCTCCCCTGTTGGATGGTTCCTTAGCACCCTCCAGAGGTCCCTTAGCTCCCTCTGGAGTCACAAATAGGTTCTTGTCTCTTATTTTCCCTTCTAGCCTGTCACATTTCTTTTTCCCTATTCCTGTTGAGATATGCTTTCCAAGCTTCATCTAACAACTTTCCTAAGTCACGTGACTCCACTCCTTCCAGTTTCTGGAGTTTTCTTCTAATATCCGGGGTCGACTGCCCTATAAAGATATTTGCTAACTGTACTGCTTCCTCTGGATTCTCAGGATTCATATTAGTGTATTTTCTGGCAGTCACCTTCAATCGTTCCATGAAAGTCGTGGGGGATTCAGTACTGTCCTGCTTTACCTCATACAGTTTTGGTCAGTTCATGGCTTTTGGTATAGCATGCTTTACACCAAATAATATCCATCTCTGATATCTTATTAAACGATCTCAAGGCCCAGGTAAATTAGGTCCCACCCTGGGTCTGTTGAAGGAAAATTCTGATCTACAGTTCCTTCTAAGTCTCCATTAGGATGCACGCCCTCCACCTTCTTTCTGGCCATGGTCAATACCACCCTTTTTTCTGTACTATCCAACAATGTATCTAACATCACTTGTTTATCATTCCAGTCAGGATCCTGAGTCCTAATTATGATTTCAAACACTTCAGCAACTCTACCCAGATAAACTCCTGCCGCCTTTTTCCATGACATTAAATCCACTATTGAAAATGGGTTTTTTACTGTTGTTGGACCATAATTCCCTACAGAGGGCAGCTGTAAGAACTTCCCTGGCAACTCACTCAACATCTTGCTGCCATCTAGTGCATCCTGCAATTGCACTAAAATCCTCCGATCCCCTAAAATGTTCTATCCAGTCCACCTTCCCACAACTTCCTCATATGTCTAAACACATTTCCCAGTGATTCATCATTACCCTGCGTCCTTTGCCGAGGAGCAACCATCAGTTCTACATCCTCCTTCTCTTCTGGCCTGCACTTTAAGCACCTCTGAGCTATGCTGCACACAGAACAACATCTCGTCAACCTTTTGCCTTTCTTTTTCAAGTGCTAAAATTAACGGATCTTGCAGGGTCCTCCAGCATTCCTTTTGCCATTTTGGATGTTTGCTTAGGGTGAAAAAAAGTCAACATAAGGAACTTCATCCCACTTCTTCTCCCTTCTACAAAACAACATTCATTGCAATATGATATTATACTGTAAGGTTCCATCCTTAGGCCACTTCTCTTGATCTTCTCTTCATCTTCGGCCACCACTGATTACAGTATTTTATAAGCTTTTCACCCATAAAGGGATCACCTCCAATTTGTTTGCAATGTTTCAAGATACATCCCAGCAGCGACACATGTGATACCTCTTTTGAGGTTTTGTTTCCATTATGATCAATTACCATTTAGGAGCTCCTGGAAAGGACTCTGACCCTTCCCTGCTCCCACTTTAGGTAGCTCTAAATCCAACCCTGTGAAGCATTTATGGTGTCTTATAGAAGGTTAACACCATTGAAGTAAAGAATGCATTTACCTTACTTGGGATCTTCCTCTGAATTCCTTCAGTTTGGGGATCAAAGGGGTTTTTTTCCTGTAGAGAAAAGCCGTCCTTCGCGGCCAGGTGACCAGGGCCAAAAGTGGGATTCCGTCTCCTAAAATGGCGAACATCAGAGGATTTCTCCCAGACAAAAGCTGCCAGGAACTATGGCTCTGGCTGTCCTTGGCCTTCTGGAGACTGCTTCTCAACTGCCCCTGAGACACTGAGGTGGAAGTCTTTCTTTCCTAAGGAAAAGGGCCCTCCCTTGTGTCCAGTGGCAGAAATTGGGATTCTGCCTCCTAAAATTGCGAACATCCAAGGATTGTTCCCAGATGAAAGCTGCCAGGACAGATGGTTCTGGCTGGCCTTGGGCTCTCAGGGGCACCCTCTCAGCTGCTCCTTAGACACTGGGGTGGAATGATTTCCTTCCTGTGGAAAAAAGCCGTGATTCTTGGCCATGTGCCTGGGACCTGAAGTAGGATTCTGCCTCCTAAAAATGTGAATGTCTGAAGATTGCTTCAAGACAAAAGCTGCCAGGACTGACCACTCTAGCTGGCTTTCACCTTCTGGGGACTGCCGCTCAGCTGCTCCTTAGACACTTCGTTGCTGGGTTTTCTTTCCTCTGGAAAAGAGCCCTCATTCCCGGCCAGGTGCCCCTGATCAAAAGTGCGATTTCACCTTCTAAGATTGTAAACATCCAGGGATTGCTCCCAGGCAAAAAATGCCAGGATCAATGGCTCTGGGTGGACCTTGGCCTCCCATGGGCCCCTTCTCAGCTGCCCCAAGACTCTGGGGTGGAATTATTTCCTTCCTTCTGGCCAGGCAACTTGAGCCTTAAGTGGGATTCCGCCTTCTAAAATTGTGAATGTCCAAGGATTTCTCGCAGGCGAAAGCTGCCAGGACCGAAGACTCTGCCTGGCCTTGGCCACTTGGGGGTGCCCCTGACCAAAAGTGGGATTCCGCCTCCTCAAATTGCAAATGTCTGAGAATTGCTCCCATTATTGCTCCCAGAAGGCTTTCCTGCCTGTTGAAAAGAGCCCTTGTTTGTTGCCAGGTGCCCCGGCTGATGGTGGGATTCTGCCTCCTAGGACTGCGAAAGTCTGAGGATTTCTCCCAGACGAAAACTGCCAGGACCGATGTCTCTGGCTGACCTTGGGCTCCTGGAAAAAAGATGTCCTTCCCGGCAAGGCACCCAGGGCTGAAAGTGGTATTCTGCCTCCTGAACCTGTGAACATCAGAGCAGATGCTCCTTCAGTGGATTCATGTATTGAATCATTCAGAGCGCAGTGAGCTGAGTCCTGTCATTCTTTGTGTTAGAAAATTTCCACGGTGGACAACATAGAGCACATATAAAACTGAGTCACTTCATAACAGCTGAATATCTGGTCTGAAGTCTCCTGGGATGTCTGCAATTGCTCTAGGTCTTGCTTTATAGCAAGATTACAAATCAGTTTTTCCTCTCTCTGAAGTTCAATATTACATTCATACTGGTTTTAAGCCATCTTTAGATGTTAAGGGATCTGTACATGTTCTCTTAGGAGCTATTTGCTCTATATTTGAGACACAATTTAAAATTAATGCTGGTTCTAAACCTTTAGGTGTGATTTATGCTGGCTTATAACTTAGGATTCCTTACTGATGCATTAAATAAAAAATCCTCAGAGACATCCAGAGCACTGTATAGGCAGGTAATGTGTAAAATAAAGATGCACTTCCATAAATCCTATTCAAACATTGAAAACTATATCCAAATACCAATCCATGTTTATGTTTTGTTTTGAATTGTGTATGCTGAATATGTGTATGTGAAGTCCAGTTATTTTATGTTTTACTTCTGTAGTTTTTAAAACCATTATTGACCATTTCTATAGCACCACAAATTTGCCATCACAGACCAAAGCACATTTGCTGTGCAGGTGTTCACCTGCGTTTTGTAGCTTAGCATTTTGTGGGTCATTTGAATAATTCCGAATATGTCAAAGTCTAAATGTACAGTCACCAAGGACCTCAAAGACATTCAAGTTGCTGAAATGCTGCACATCCTCTGTGCCATCAGTTATCAAAATTCACTTCTGAATTCAGTGCCGTAAGAATTTTGCCATTCTTAACGAGCCCTTTCATAAATGGATGCTGAAGGAAGCATAGATTTGTCACTGCAATGGGTTTAGGGGAGGTAATATTTGCCAGTTTTGCAAATTGTTGTTTGCATTTTTATAATAATAGGTGTGAATGCTGATACACAATGAATAAGTCACACATTTAAAGTCAAAGTCATATGCAGGTTATATGCTCCACCACACTTTTTAAATAAAAAAGAAACCACAGCTTGCTAAGTACAATTCATCTGCCTTAAGGACTAATGCTAAAAACCCAAGCAAATTAAGAAAATAAGGGTAAAGGGAGAGCAATGGGGGATAGTGGAAAGTCTCCCTGTGCACGGCAGAGGGTAGGAACTAGATGGTCTTTAAAGTCCCTTCCAACCCAAACCAATCTGTGATGTTATGATAATGTCTAAGGACAAACACCACTCTGATTAATGCTGCTGGTTTCAAAACCAATATAATAACTTTTACTCAAAGGGCTCCCGGTGTTACCTGGATGAAGTTGCAGACTGTAGCCTGCAGGGAATCAGCTCTTCTGCCCCCTTCTGTGGAGAAATACCTCTGTCTTTCCTGCGTTAACAGCAAGCAGCTCTCAGGAGCATGCAGCAAGGAAACAGGCTACTTGCACCAGGATAACTGGTTCCCTTCTTGGCTAGAAAACATCTCTACCTGCCTGCTGGCCTGACTGTGGATGCAGCCTGGACAAGAAATGCACATGACTGGGAAGGATTTCCCAAAATAGGTGCTTCTCCTTTCTCTCTCCCTCAGGTGCTGAAATGTTGTCCAGTTTTTTTCATGTAGAGTTCAGGTGGACAAGCTGCCAGAAGAGGTCCCTCCTCCACCACTGCTCATCCACCCACCCACTGCCCTTGCTCAGGTGCTGTCCTGATCCCAGCTGTTCTGATCTCAAGGCAGCTCTTCCTGCGGTGCACGGCAAGGCCAGCTCTGAAATTATCACGGACAAAGCATCACTCATTTCTTCCCAGGAAGTTTTGTTTCTGAACTTAGATCCCTCACCTCTGCATTCCCACCACAGCCCCACAATTAGAGGCAGAAATGTGATATGTGGGGCATGAGCAAGGTGCCAGCAACTCTTCAGGTGACTTTACACTAAATAAAATATCAAACCCTCCCTGTTCTGGGGGAGTGTGAGAGGGATATTTACTGGACTGCAGAGGAGAGCTATTTGCAAGTAGTGGGTCAGGGTCTCATGCACGTCCCTCCTTCGTCCCTAACTTTCCTGTGTAAACCCCCTGGGGATATCACAAGTCACAGCTTTGAAAAGTTTTTCCACACTTTTGAGCCCACACTCTCCAGGAGGACTGTGGGAGGGAAAATTAGCAGTGACTCCTTGAGAGGTTTCTGGGACACGCTGTGCTAGTGTTGGGGAGTGCTGGCTGTCCTCTCCCTCTCATCTGAGGGATGCTGCTGTGAGCCTTGCAGGAGGCACATGGGTCTGGCACCTCCTTCAGGGACTCTGGTGGATAGGAGACGATCCCTGTGGACCAGGGCAGAGCAGCAGCTGTGTATTGAGGTGAGCCTCCCCACCTGCTCTGTACTGAGAGGAAGGTTGACTCTCAGGCTCTCACGGGCTGCAAAGACAGTAATGACATGATCCAATGTAATGATTTGTGATTCTCAGCAGAGCACAGCCTATAACCCAGTCTTGCTTTTCAGGAACTGCTGGTGAGTTCAGCACTTGTGAGGAACCTCTGACTGTGATCTCTGCAAAGCAAAGGCTCTGCTTACCCCTAGCACATTTACTGTAGGGGTAGCGCCCCTGTATGCACGTCTCCTCTGTGGTGTGACTTGTGGGGCCATGACCTGCAGCTGCAAGGAAAAAAACAAGTAATAAACAGCAAAGAAAGTCAGGTTTGTAGTTAAGCCACAATGTCTTACTATGTGTCACAGCATGCAGCCTGGGTGCTGTTTCCTAAACAGAACTGAAAAGCAGGGCATAAGAAGCTCATCCCAGCTTTGAGTTGTTTGCTCACATGTGTCCTGCCCATCCTTCTATCTCTGTTCTTCTGGTGGTCACTCACCAGGAATGAAATTGGGCAGTGACAGGCACATATTTTTACAGAATTGAGCCACTATGATATGACATGTGTGTGTATGTGAAGATCAAAGCCTCTGAGAAATACAGAGAATTGCAAACTGGAGAATTCTCTTAGGTTCTGTTGCCTATTCCAGTGATGGACAGGCATTCATTCCTCCCTCTGTCCTGCATACCAGATGTAACAGAAATACCCATTACTTATCTCCATGAAGATTTCATGACACATCTGGGTGCAATCTGAAGTGCTCATATAACCCCAAGTGAAAATTAAGCAAACCCACAGAGCTACTCATTGCAATAAGCTCAGTATAAACCAGAAAAAGAATTATATTTTCCTCAGAAGGAGATACATTCCCCAGTCTTCAATATTCAGGTCTCTGATCAATCACTGAAACAGTCTGGCATAGATATTGATAGAGAAAAATAAATCTGCAACATTTTCAGAAGAGTTCTCTAGGCTGTGCACCCCTCTCCTGCTTGTCTATTGAGAAAGCCTTATCCCTACATGCAAAAACCAACCCCCACACCACTAATTACTTACAATTACTTTTGAATATGAAAGCTCTCCATTAAGAAAAACAGAGATCCATCAGGTATGCCCTGTTCCTCCTTCTCTGTGGTAAGATCTACAAAAAAAACCCCCAACCCATTAAAAAACCTTTTAACTTCAAGTAATCTGTAAGAACAGCTCTCTTCATTATTTCTGCCACGAAGTTTTCTCTGCAGTGTGTAAGGGTGTGTGGAAAGAAAACCTCAAGAACTTGCTGGAAAAATCCAACCAATGCTTTCAGCACAAGGTTTAAGTGGTTGTTTTCAATTATTGCAAAGTATAGGACAGAAATAAAACTCTTGTACCCCAAAGAGGAAAAAATAGCAGATTTGATAGCTCCCAAGCTTCTTGAGATGAATGTCTTGCTCCTTAAGCTCTCTGTCTTCATTTGCAGTAGTTGTGTATAGGTATAACTTGGACAGGTTTCAAACACAGCCTTCCTCAAAATCCAAGAGACTGGCCTGGATCCTTTTAGTTGCATAAATCTGTGTTACTCCATGCAACTGTCAACAGGGCAAAGGCTGGATCTGGTCCTGTCCAACTGGTTTTTGATTGGTTTTTTGTCTCAGGCAATTAGATTGTGAGAGAAGTGTGGGGGTGCTTTAGTTTGCAAGCCAGAATTACCTTTATGGAGTGGGTGTCCATATTCACAGGATGCCTCTGGTCCTGCCTGGGGTGTGGGACTGGAGTGCCTTCTGGCTCACTGTTCTCCTTGTGTATTAACAAGTTAATTTGGCTGATTGGAATGGGGTCACTCTGGATGTTGTGCACAAAAAGGCCGACTGACCTCACAGGGAACTAGATTTATACAAAGGGAAGGGGACTTTTCTTCCCTTCTGTCAAAGAAAAGGAAGTTTCCCCAGATCAAGATGGCTAAAGAAGCACCAATCTCACTTGAGACTTAAACCTGACAACTGATGTTCATTCAAGCCCCCATCCGTATCCACTTCAGTTTAGATCTCAGATTAATTTTAGTGCCACTTGTTCAATTAATAGATTAGTAAATTTTGCTGCTATTTTCATTTCTCAGCAGAATAATCAGATATCTCTCCCCTACTAAATCAAACCTGCCTACAGTATATCAGGATGAATGAGACCATCTATGTAATTTCCCAGGCATTAAATAATTAAAGCTTCCTTGCAGGGGAGAACAGTGCGTTACTGCCACTGGTGAATGGTATGACAGATATGTACTTTCTTTAGGGAAACATACAGAAGATAAAATACCTCCTATGCCACAGTTATCTCTGTGCTTTGCATTTATTACTAAAGAACACTAGTAATTAACTATGCTAAAACACTTCACAGGGGAGTGCTACATTTCTGAAGTGCAATTTTGTCAGGTGAACCATTTCAGAGCACTTGGAGTTGATGTCTCCCAGCGCCCCACAGAAGACCCCCAGGACAGCAGTGTGCTGGAAAACAGCACGGAGAGCACTGTGGGAGGAGATCCTCTGGCCAGGCACTGTGCTGTGGCAGCAGTGCTGTTGTGAAATGCTGGCACAGAGCAAAGCCACCCCCAAAATTATAGCCCTGGCGTGTGAGCCTTGCCATGAGGAGTGAAGAAGGATCCCAGTTCTCCTTTCCTCAGGACCAAGTCCTCTTTGAACATCTCTGAAACCCCTTTACTGGGGGAGATTTGTGGGGATCTGAAGTTCAGTTAAGCTGTGGGGGAAAAAAAGAGAAACTTTTAGAAAACACTGCAAGTAACATTAGAACTGTGCTGTATGGTGCAGTGATGTTTGTGTACCTATCTGGGAGAAACTTGACTGTTCTGATATTTGCCCTCAGGATGCAGGAGAGAGGCAGTTAGATTGCTCAGGAAAGAGAGGTTACTAGGAGGAGGTCATAACACACCACCCATTAAGATGGAGATAAAAGTTTGAAGCCAGGACTTGATGACTGCAGTCATCATGATAAAGCACATGTGAAGCCAGCCTGCAGGCTCTTACCTGATGAGACTGTTTTCATTCTGCAGAGCAGTTATTAAGCTCTCCTTCAGTAGTTTTTAACATCTGACCGTTGGAGTAAAGGAAAGGGCTTCCCTAAGGCCAGCTACAGAAAATACTCTGTCTGGTTATGGGTTTATCTGGGTAGACAGAGGACACTGTGCCAGGGGAGGTTCAGGTTGGACATCAGAAAGAATTTCTTCATGAAAAGGGCTGTCAGGTGTTGGAAGGGGCTGCCCAGAGAGGTGGAGGAGTCCCCATCCCAGAGGTGTTCAATAAATGACTGGATGTGGCACTCAGTGCCACGGTTTAGTTGAAAAGGTGGTGACTGGTCAAAGGTTGAATTCAATGATCTTGGAGGTCTTTTCCAAGCTAAATGATGCTGTGACTCTGTGACACCTGAGAAAGGGTCTTGCCTAACTGGAGCCATAAGAAACTGCTGGGCAGAGCCAGGGATGGGGATGTGCCCTTTTTCCCACCAGCACTCTGCCCAGACAGGCAAATCCAGCGTATGATCAGGGAGAGGGAAAAGAGAAAAATGCTGCTGCTTCTTTTACTGATGCTATGATGGCTCCTTAGGACTTGCCTGGCCTTCCCTTCTGTGGAAGAGCTGAGCACCACACTATGGACTTCACAGTGTTGAGGAATTTCTCAAGGATAGAGGGCATGTGAGCAATCCAGCATCCTCTGGCAAGCAGCCCCGGTGTTCCAAACAGTAGGTTATTGCCAAGGTCAGGGAAAGAGAAGTATGCCAAGAAGAGCAACAACTCCCAGAGGTACAAAGAAGACACTACTTGGGAAAGTTTGTGTGATTAGTAATATTGTTATCATTTAGGGTATGTGAGAAATGTGTGTATGTGACTATGGGTAGATAAGCTTTGAGCAAAACAGGTATAATAAGACACTGTGCTTTGAAATAGACGGCTTCACTTGATCATATTGGTCGTGCGTGATGTCCCATTATTGATCTCCCGACATCACAGTATTTAATACACTACTTATGAAGCTTTATTAGGATGGTGGGTTAGGTTTTTCCTTTGGGAAACAGAGTGTCCTCTTCTGTAAAGATGCCCAAAGGCAGGAGAGGGAGCTGATTAGGTGGTGGGGGAACCAGCTGAGTGGCTCCACATACAAGCTTGCTTTATCACTAAGTCCTGTCATTTAGCCCAAAATAATTAAGGAAGTTCCCTGCAAATAGAGATTCCTACCAAAACCACATCTCCAGCCAGGTTATGTGGTTAAACCTCAGACAGACCCAAAAGCTTCCTCCTGTTTTGCAACAGAGGCATGTTTACCAGAAGGCTTTGACAACATGAGGGGCCAGATCCGAAGTGCCCAGGACTGCCAGAAACACTGCCCAGCTCTTCTGGCCCTCTGGAAGTATCAAAAATTGGTGAAGGGGCAGGGGAATGCTGACTCCATGGTGTACTCACAGCAAGTGGGAGGTGCTGGTGCTGCGGTGGGGCAGAGACATCCGCATCCCTGTCCAGGAGTGATGGGGGAGTCTGGAGGTCTGCCACGTTCCCTCTCACCCTTTTCCCTGTCCTCAAGCAGCCTTTGGGCTGGTCCCTGGTGTAACTCCAGCAGTTTGGGTCAGCCCTGGTTTTGCAGTCACAGAATCACAGGATCAATTATGTTGGAAAAGGCCTCAGAATCATCAAGTCCAACCTGTGACCAACCACCACTGTGGCAACCACACCATGGCACTGAGTGCCACGTCTGGTCTTCCCTTAAACACCTCCTGCGACGGTGACTCCACCACCTCCCTGGACAGTTCATTCCACTCCTACTTCACCAAATTATTTTTAGGTTTTTCCATGTGTCAGGATAAGGGCAGATCCTTGTTTTCTGCCTTCTTTCCCTTTCTCTACTGCTTTAGCTTGAACTTTTTAATCACATTGCCCCCCAGACAACCTTGCAGACAAATGGTGTATGAAATTATACTGTGGAGTGAGGCCAAAAAGGCTCTGGCAAACCCTGTTTTTAAACGTTCCTTCTAAAAGCTGCAGAGAACACAGGCTGTTGAAGAAACGAAGTTTTTCCCTTCGGTGTCTGATACTGAAGCAATGCCACATGTTATGCTAATTCCTTTGATTCAGCCACACAGCACAAAGGAAAGTGAGTACTAGAGTTGTCTGGCATGGTACCAGCTACTGCAAAATGATGGAAAAAAGTGCAGTTTTATACATCTAGAAACTAATGAACTGAGTCTTAAAACCACCAGCCAATTTGAAATGATCACATATGCAGGTGTCCAAGAGTCCTGAAAAGTCAGAGTCAGGGTTGTACAAACTCATTGCTAGCTCATCCATAAGGGTAGAATTCCCGGGAGATATTTGAGTGGGCATGTGCATCCTTATGTTTGTGGTGTGGCTGAAAGGTCTTTTGACCTAAATTTCTGCATTTAAGAGAAAGCTTTGCAAGGATAATATGAGCTGCTCTCATATCTGTAGCTTATTCTCACTCATCCTGCCTTCAAGATAAAGACTTGACCATTAAGATGAGCCAAACATTCAGAGCTGAATTCTTAGTTATCTATGAATACTGGTGAATCTGCAATGAAACTGAGTGTAAATTTCAGATTTCAGGCTTATATATGACAGTTCAGCATGAAAACTCACTTTTGCTAGTTCTTTTATTTCCTGGTTTTAGGTGTTTCAGCTAGGAAAGGGAAAAACATGAAATGAGAGGAGGAGATTTACCAACAAATAATAATCCATGAATGGCGGAAGTAAAGTTTCACACCAATTAAAAAAATTGTTATGTTTATTATAGAACATAGAATTGCATGTAATGGATACATTTCCAAACATCAGTTTGATGTTGAAAATATTCAACCATTAAAAACTAAGGCAGCCTAATCATTCATAAGAAAAGCTCAATGATGATGTCCTTTGCTTTTCCTAACCTTGATCTCACTTTACTGTGTTTAGCCTACCAATTTTTGGAAGTGTTTAGATCAAGTGGTGCCACCTTTTGTCCCTGCAGAGTTCTCTGGTTATCTAAATGCCAGTGCTCTGGGACAGGTCTCTGATGTTGGGTGGCTGCTGTGTCCAGAGGGATGGAGAGAAAATAAGTGAGGGATTTGTAGCTAAAGGAACAGGAGATACTGGTGAAAAAAGACAAGGGAGGAAAACTTGATTCCAAAGAAGAAGATAACAGGAATCACTGGATTAAAGCCAAGGGCCTGTTCTTCATGCTGCCACTCTTTTGGTCTGAATCTGGCCCTTGAGTGCTATTAATGTCTGTTTGCTCTGCTCTGAAGAAAACTCCTTTTGGAAATATTGAGCCTCAGCATAGCACAATTAAGATTCAGGATAGCTCATTGGCAGGATATAAGCAGGGCAGTCATGGTCTGTCTGTGTCAGATTCAGTAAGCAGTGTAGGGATTGAAACCTGTTTCACCTCATGAAATCGTGTGAACAAACCATCCCACCTCCTGTTTCAGCTGTAACTGCGATTCCATGGCTCCGAGGAATCCTCTTTGTCAAGGTTTTGTGGTAGCCTGTGCATTGCGTGGTAGGGCATGTTTTCCACTCAAACTAAGTGATGCACTAGTGGTTTATGAGAAAGCACTACATGATAACACTGCATGGCTTAGGTAAAGACACCAAAGAGAAGGGACAAGATGATCCCGTTGGTATCTGCTATCCAGCAAGGCTGATATGACAGGGGCTGGACAGAACAAGATGTTCTTACAATCTGCTATGTAAACATTATGTTCCAAAGAAAATGAAAAGTTGGTGAAAATTGACTTCTCTGGCTGTGATGATGTTCGGGAATTGTATTGGTCTCCTTTGTTGTCAAGACAGAGATCTAGGTACAGGAGTGTTAGATAGATACATCAAAGCTTTTCCACCTGAGTGATGCATCTGGTTTATTGGGTTATGAATCTCTTTAATCAATACCTAGAGAATTGGACCAGCACAAGCAGCAGCCTTTTATTGCTGTTAGCAGCAAAAAGCAGATTCTGTTCCCAACCATTCCACATCCACATGGGCGGCCACGGCCACAGGGCAGCTCCGCAAGGCCTCTGCATCGAGTCCCAGCCCCAGCCTGTTACTGGGGGCCTCCCTCTCCCCCCACTTTGCAAGCCACCCTCTTGCCAGCTTCCTAATTTCCTGTGGTAGCAAATGCCTTCTCATACAGGGTTCTTCCAGCCTCGATTTCAATTAGTCTTCTCCAGCTACCCAGCTGTTTGTGAAATGGAGGAAAAGTCCTTCAGTCCTTAGTGAGGAAAACCACTCCATAAATAGAACAGCCGAGGTTTAGTGCTTCTGAAAACAAGTGGAGAAGGCAGCTGTAGTTGAAGTCAGACACGGAAGGTACCTTGTACATTGAAAAAAGTCAAAGCACTGTAATTGTCTCTCCCAATAAGAGAATGCAGCAAAGTATCTGATTAACAGTGATCTGCACCGTTGCATGAAAATTTACTACAGGAAGGCAAGAAGAAGAAGAAGGAGAAAAGACTGGACTGAAACCACAGGGGAAATGCTGATTCCTTGTGTGTTATTAGTGAAGTGGGAATTAAGCCTTTGTTGTAATTTTAAATCTTGTTTCTTTCCAGAAGAAAATGGTCAAGATTTTAGACTTCTGATGTATGTCTGTTATTTGTTGTTGGACTTCTATACTATTCTGAGACAGGAAATTTCTTCACAGGGGTAGCTTTCTGTTCTTCAGAAGAAATAAAAACTATTATTTAATTTCCTCTTATCTGTCATGCTGAAACTATTTCTCATTTTCCTTCCAGATACCCTCATATTCAGCTCCCTTTTCTGCAAGTCTGGGGAAAACAGACATGNTGCAAATTGGGGGAAAACAGTCATGACTCAGCCATCACAAGGGGAAAAATATACTATACATACCCAAGCTCCTGTGACAGCCTTCAGTGGTGCCACTTGTGTGCTTTCCATTTCAATTCAGACTTATTAACACTTGTAGGAGGGCCACACACCTGATGAAATG
>WBMZ01005345.1:0-18619 GCA_013400975.1 Atrichornis clamosus
TGTCCCCGAGCTCCAGCTCCGGGGCTGCCCCGTGCTCGGGGCCCTGCTCAGCAGCAGCCGGAGCCCAGCTGGGAGGGCTCTGGCTTTACCCACCCGGGGGTGGCTTTTTCATTCTTATATTTGCCCTTGGTGACTTTTTGCCTCCATTTCCATGATTTACCCTCAGCAGAGCTTTGGCTGCAGAGTTGCTTTCTGGAAGGGGCTGGTGAAATGTCTGAAAGCTTTTGCAGGCAGTGGGAAGAGCTGGGCTGGGAGTCCTGCTCCAAAGGCTCTGTGACCTTCTTCTGGAATTTAAAACTAATGTTCCTGTTGGTCTAAAACAAACTGATCACAGAAAACAGGTGAAAACAAAGTCCTAAACATCAGTGATGCTGCATTGATTTGTACAGATTATGGTTATACTGCCGTGGGCATGAAAGAGGTAAAAGATTAATCCAAAACTCACAAAAGTGCTACTTTCGTGAGACTTTTTGTCACGCATCAGTGTTGACACGAATTGGAAATAAATGAAGACTCAAGATCAAACCATTTCTCTTCCCAGCCCACCCTTCATTTATTTTCTCAGCCCCACTTTGCCAAAGCTGCCGTGTTTGAGACAAATTGTGTTTAATTAGGAGGAGGTGGAGACCTTTAGGCAACGCTCTTCAATCAAAGTGCCTTAAGGAACTAATCATGGAAATGCAAAATAAAAAGAATTCTCAGTTTTCCCACTTGGTGCCGGATTGTCACGCAAAGGAGGCTTTGTGCCAGCACAGGCTGGTGGCTCCTTCTTTATTTTATTTGCTCTCCTGATTTAAAAACTGGGTTAACAATACTCTGGAAATGGTGTCTGTGTTGGGGGTGTTTTTCCGCTCGGTCAATACTGAGCTCATCTGAGTAGGAAGTCAAAAAAAGTATGAAAAGTATAAAAATTGGCGCAATTTTTTGTAAGTGTTGATAAATAATTTCACTGCTCTGAAAAGCACAATTATCTTTTTTATGATCAATACGAGGGTGCAAGACGTTCAACACAAAAGACTTTGTTAGAAATAATTTTTTGGAGATGTTTAGGGTGGTTTTTAGTTGAAAATCAGGGATTTTAGGTGTGGCATTCAGTGTTTAGGGGATCAGTGTTGCTCACAGGGCTGAGGGTGAGAACAGTACACGTGTTTGCCAGGGAACATTGGGAATGTTTTCACGCCTGCAGTGGTTCCCTGTTTCCAGGAGCATTGGAAGCAGCAGGTTTATGACAATTCTGGATTTTGCAGCATGTGGACTTTGCTTCCCCACCCACCTGACTGGGAGTGAGCCTTGCAGAGTCCAGCTTTTAAGGGGAGTTTATGCAATCCTGCCCTTTTCAATTATTTTAAATTATTCCTAATAAGCACACTGCAACCTGCATTGGGTTGTTCCTTTCTTAAATCTTTCCTTTGATTAACTGTCCTGTTTTTCTCCCTTTTTTCCCCGTATTGATGGCTGGACTTGCCGATTGTAGAGATCTCTTCCAACCTTAATAATTCCATCATTCTATGATCTGAGTGTTCTGGCTGCGTCTGGTTTTTCAGGCAGAAGTTGCTTCATGCTTCTGACTTAAATGGGAGGAATAGGAGGAGGAAAAGACCGGAATTCAGGGTTTTCTTGCAAGAAGTCGAGGCGCAGATGCTGAAATGCCCGAGAGCTCGAGGAAGAGAGGCTCACGGGTGGCAGGGCAGGCTCCGCGCTGCTGGGGCTGTGGCGAGTGCAGGCCGAGGGCTTCGTGCCAAACGCAGCTCAGCCCTGCCTTTAATAACCCTCATGAGCTCACGTTACTTTTTCGATGCATTTGTCGTAAGAGCTAATTCTGATGTCCCAGCCATGACAAGAAGAACAAGAACCTATTTCCCGTGGCCTGCCGGGGGTCGCCAGGTCTCACCCCGTTACTGGGACCCCTCTGCTCACAGGGAGAGCACCGCGGTGCCTCCTCCTGTCCTCAGAAGGGTTCCCCGATTTTCCAGTCTCTCCGTCAGGCCTCGAGGGTCCCCAGAGCGTCACTGCAGCGAGGGGGGGTCCGGGATGCAGGCGGGGGCCACCCCCGGGAGACGTGGCACCCCTCGCTGCCGTGGGCAGGCTCTCCTGCTGCTCCCGGAGCAATTCCCGGAGCAATTCCCGGAGCTCGTCACCCCAAAGCAGGACCTCATGAGTCACGTCTCTGCCAAACAGCCCCAACGACAACAAACGGAGCCCAGCTCAGGCACGGGGGCGCCCCTGCTTCGCAGGAACCCTTTCAGTACGGGGGAGGGCACCAGGGCTCTCCTGAGCCTCCTGTCCTCACGGCCGAGCCGCCCCGGCTCTCGCAGCCTTCCCTCCTCCAGCTGCTCCCCGGCCTTCGGCCGCACACCTCGGCCAAAAAGGGAAGGTTTTAATTTGAAAACACTGTCCAAAAAAGGAAAGTTTTAATTTAAAAGCATGAAAAAAGACAAAGATGACTGCAAAGCACTTTTCATGTTGGACCCCTACACAAAACTTACTTGGGAGTTTAATTCCTCTTTCACCCTTGTTTATGATCTCATTTCTTCTGCCTTTCGTTAATCCATTGACTGAATAAATGTTTATTTGCTGCTATATTTAATTTTTTTCCTGACCTTCACCATGGCCACGTGAGCTGGGGGGAGGCTGCAGTTGTGGAAGTGGGGAGCAGCTCTGTGATGGGTTTAATCTGCACTCAGAGCTCAGCAGAGCAGGTTTTAAATGCTAAATCTGCTCCTAGATCGGAGCCTTTAGAGGTGTGGGAAGAAACACGGATGCAAAATAAACATTTGTTAATTCTTAATAAATATTAACATTCCATTGTGATTCTGCACATATATTTGAGTTATAATTACTAAATTCCACAGATTTTAGTGATCTGAATGTAATGATCCCTATCTGCCAGTAAATAGCAGAAAAATTAGCAGCACACTGATGTACCAGAAATCCTGATTTGTCTCAAACTGTGAGCTTCCAGAAATATTATGGAAGCCAATTTCTCTCGTGGGAAGGAAGAACGTCCTAGGAAATCATTGACAATAATAACATTACAATTTTCCATGGGTACCAGATGATATTGTGTCATTTATGTCATTTTACAGGATTACATTCTACAGCAGGGCTGTATCTTTGTGCTTAATTGTGGGTTCTTTTAATTAATGGACGTCTCATATTCATTTCTTTTCTAATTCTATTTTGGAGATACATAAATGCTGTGACCTGCTCAGTGTCATTGTAACGAGACTTGCAGACATCTTCACCTAGATTTTATTTAATTTCCTCACTGTAAACCCCAGATTAAAGAAGAGCCCAGTCAATTAGGAACTGAACAAAGCTCGTGCTTAAGAGGAAATCACTTAATCTGCACTCTGTAAGTCTGGAAAATTCTCCATCTTCTACCATGTCACAGCTCCAATCCTCCCTTAGAAAGACTGGAAAAGTCCCGATGAGAAGCCTCGAAAGCCCACAAAAGGCTGCACACTTCTTGTGGACCAGACCTTCCCAGCTTCAGCCAAACCTGGAGAGGGTTCGTCCTCTGTCTGGCAGCCCGTGCTGGGCTGGGGCCAGAGGAGCCACGGAGCTGCTCCCAGGGCTGGAGCCAGGCTGGGAGCGCTGGGGGAGCTCACCTGGAGAGGAGAAGGATCCAGGGAGAGCTCAGAGCCCCTTCCAGGGCCTAAAGGGGCTCCAGGAGCTGGAGAGGGACTGGGACAAGGGATGGAAGGACAGGACAAGGGGGAATGGCTTCCCACTGCCAGCGGGCAGGGAGAGATGGGATATTGGGAAGGAATTGTTCCCTGGGAGGGTGGGGAGGCCCTGCCACAGGGTGCCCAGAGCAGCTGTGGCTGCCCCTGGATCCCTGGGAGTGTCCAAGGCCAGGCTGGACAGGGCTTGGAGCACCCTGGGATAGTGGGAGGTGTCCCTGCCCATGGCAGGGGTGGCACTGGCTGAGTTTTAGGGTCCCTCCCAAGGTCCTGCTGGGACTGTACAGTTCCGTGACTCAGCAGTGCAGCTCTGGGATGTGGTGGCAGCGGGAAGGGCCCTGCAGTGCTGCTGGCAGGGATGGAGCACTCCCATCCCGGGGCTCCAAGCAGCTGCAGGAGGAGAACTGATGGTGTTGGTTTGCCCTTTGGGTGAAAACGTTCCACGCTGGGATTCACCCAAAGGAATATGAAATATATTTGGAGGAGCAAATTCCTCCTGTGTGCACGGAATGCCAAAAGCTGGTGTGTCCTGCCCGTGCCAATCCCTGGAGCAGCTCCATCAGGAAAGCTGTGAACAGAAAGGAACGGTCCAGGGCTGTGCTGGGGGGGCTTTGCTGCCCTGCAGACCCCGGGGGCAGCGGGGACCGATGGTCTGGGACCCCCGAGGGCTCTGCGAGCTCTGCAGGGGGGGCTTTGGGTGCCTTTGGAAACCGGGCTTAGGTGAAGGCTGGTGCTGCTGCAGGGGAAAGGCTGGATCACAGCAGGAAAGGCTGGATCACAGCAGGAAAGGCTGGACCACAGCGGGAAAGGCTGGGTCACAGCGGGAAGGGCTGGATCACAGCGGGAAAGGCTGGATCACGGCGGGAAAGGCTGGGTCACAGCGGGAAAGGCTGGATCACAGCGGGAAAGGCTGGATGACAGCGGAGCAGGGTGGTTCAGGGATGTGCTTCCCTGCGCCCAGGATGTCCTGAGCCTCCTGTGGCTGCGGCGGGGCTCGGGAATGTGCTGGGAGCTGTTCTGCTGACTCCCGTGCCCGCTCCCCGCCCGGGCTGCAGGGCACGGGCACAGAGCGGGTGGGCATGGGCACACACGGGTGGACAAGGCGTTAATCCCAGCCCAGGGCAGAGGGGCGGTGGCGCTGCTGGAGCAGCATCTCCTCCCTCCCCGCTGTGTTCTTTGGCTCCTCAGGACATCAGCAAAAACATCACATTATCACCGTGAGGTGGGTGTGAGCGTTTGGATGAAGAACCTCAGGGTATTTGGGATTCTGGAGAAGGGGAACTGGGGTCAGCCTTCCCCACACCTCTCCCTAAGGATAGAGTTTCTCTGCTCTCCACAGACTTTTAATTTCTGTGCTCACAAATGCAGAGGCACCAGCAAGCCCCGAGAATTCCCAGCTTGTCTAAGTCTCTCTGACCCCAGCTCCGGCCTACCACTGAAACATTCCGGTCCCTGGATCAGGGAAAGGGCTGGAAAACGTCTGCAAGTGGAGATCCCAAAGCACTCAAAACCAGGAAAAGCTCTGTGCTTTACATCCACTGAAGGGAGGGAAAGGCACAGGAGTGGATTCAGGTGCTGGGATTTTGGCTGTGACAGCAAAACCAGTGAGAAGCTTGGGACAGTAAAGCTCCAGCTGGACAGGGACTTGGGTTAGGAAAATGGATGTTCATAAACACGTGCCCCTCATTTTATTGGTACCCATTTACCTTGCAGAGCACCTGGCTTTTAAAGCAGTCATGCCAGAAGGTTCTGGAACACTCACATAGAAAATCTGTATTTTTTACAGCTATTTGTACCCAATTTGTTGTTTGTCAGAGAGGGAATGGTGCTTTCAGAGCCATCGTCAGGGTGTGTCTTGGTACTGCACAGATGTGATGCCTGTATCAAACAGAATAATAAAACATGGAAAGAAATCCAGATTTCCTTAGAAGATTTGTGCTGAAATCTGGAATTCCTGCCTTCAATGCTGGGATCCCGAGTTCCTTTCTTCCCTCTGTAACATTGCAAGTGAAGCATTCCCTTAAGGACAGGCCATTCGGTGCTTTCCATGATTTTCCATGCATGTGGAACTGTTCCCTGATGCCCTGGTACATAAGTAGTACAGCACATGGGCTTCAGTGAAGAATTCTGCTGATGAAATCAAAGGGGAAAAAAATCCAGCTTGTTTTTCCTTAGCCCTGGCGCTGCTGCCAGCCCAAAGCACCAGAAATCCGTGTGGTTCATTCCTCTCCACGAGCAGATCGGGCTCTCCAAGTGCACACGGAACAGCAGCATTACTTTTAAAAGCACCAGGAAAACTTAGTTTTGTCTCCTTTGCGAACTGTCGCGAGCAAGCTCAGCCTTCCCTTACCCAGGAGCACCCTTCTTTCCCAGGAGCCCTCTGGCAGCTCCTGCTGTGCACAAACCAGAGGGAATTGCTGCTTTTCCAGTTGTGGCACTGGGGATGCGAGCTCCTGGCGCGCGGCGGGATGGGCTGCGCTCCCCTGAGCCGGGTTTTGCACAGCCCTGCTCCCGTGCCCGTTTCCATCCCTAGAGGCCATCCAGGCAGCTTCCCGTGACTCTGCTCTCCCTGTCTCCTTGCAGTCTCTCCGAAGATATTCCGGATCTCGAGCGACATCGTTGTGAACGAGGGCAGCAACGTGACCCTGGTGTGCCTGGCCACGGGGAAGCCCGAGCCCTCCATCTCCTGGAGACACATCTCCCCCTCGGGTGAGTCCTGCCTCGGGGCTGGGGGGTCGGGGCTCACAGGAGGCTCTGCAGCCCCTCTGCCTCCACAGGCGGCTGTGTGTCCGTCCAGGCCTCTGGAAAAGCAGTGCTGTGGGATCGGGGGCAACCAGGAGGCTGCCGTACCACGGGAGTGAGGACAGAAGAGCACCCTCGGTGCAAATTGATATTTTTACACGTGTTGTGTAAAAACTCGTGGATCAAACAATTCCAGAGTAAAATCCAAGCAAGGACAAAACCAGGAACACACAGGGCTCCCTAGGAAGGGCATGGAAATGAAATCCATGAACAGGTCATGCAATAGGCTCAATTCACTGACAGTTGTTCTACTGGCACAGGGGGAATTACTGGGGTGTCAGTGCAGGGCCTGGGGTTGGACTTGTGATCCTGGTGCATCCCTTGCAGCTCGGGATATTCTGGGATTCCATACTGCTGAACCATTTTTCCATGATGCAGTTTATTGGAATGGTTTTATTGTACAAATTAAATTATATGTATGAAAAATTGCAAAGAAAATGGCAACTTAAAAGTATCACTTCTCTTTGATACTTCCATTTATACCTTTAATTCCTCGTCACATATTAAAAGGAAAAGTTTGGCTGATGTTAGAGGATCTCTCCACTGGTGCAGAGCCACCACAGCTGCTCCCTGTGAGCAAAGCAGGATCTGTGGGAAGATCCCTGCTCTGGGAATTAGGGTGGATTTTGTGCTCCTGGAGAAGATGCTCCCTGTCCCACTGGCTGTCCCAGGCAGGACTGGTGCTGCACTGGTTCTTTTACTGGGACTCCACAGTCACAACAGGTTTTGCAGTGCAGGGCTTTCTTTGCTCCCCCAACTGGTATAAAATCCATGTAATTGCAGGGAAAAAGCTTTTCATGGACTGTCACAGCCTCTCATAATCCTGAGTAACAGTTGGCTTTACAAAGCCAAATCTGGGAAAAACCCCTCACTTTTGACCTTTAAGACAATGACAATGAATTGGGCTTGAAGTGTCCGTCAAGGGACTTGAGGAAAAATTCAGTTGTAGCAGAAAATGGATTTTAACTAAATGTCAAATAAAATTCTATTAGAAAGCGTGGTGCTGCTTCAGAGAAATGGCTTAAAGTGTTTGAGTGGCTGCAGAAAGGAGCTGGGGTGGTGTTCCTGGAGAGGGGAAAGGCAGGAAAGGAGAATCAGAGCACTCAGGCTGGAGAGGGGGCCGAGGAGCAGGGAGAGGCTCCTCATCCTGGGTTCAGGCAAAACGGGGATGTGGCACCTGGGCCGTGGCCTTGGCAGCGCTGGGGAACAGCTGGGCTGGCCGGGCACAGAGGGCTTTTCCAGCCCAAGCCGTTCTATGGAAATGAATGCAGGGAATCAGGAGGGCTTCCCGTGACCCCCCTGGGTCTGTGCCTTGCTCCAAGCCCCGTCCAACCCGGCCTTGGACACTTCCAGGGATGGGGCAGCCACAGCCCCTCTGGAAAACCTGTGCCGCGGCCTCCCCACCCTCCCAGGGAAGAAACGATTCCACATCTGTGATCTAAATCTCTCCTCTTTTAGTTTATGGTGTCCTTAGGAGACAAAAAAAGCGGCAGAGGTGCCAGGTTGGGCAGGGACAGCTCTGGGGGGCAGGGAGAGCTCCCAGGCTGGGCCAGGCAGGACAGCCCAGGCAGAGATGCTCCGACGAGCCCCGGTGCTGAGGCCACTGCCGTGAGACCGGGCTGCATCCCCACAAATCCCATTTTTCCCACGGCTGAGCACTGGGACGTGGCACTCAGGGCTCTGGGCTGGTGACAAGGTGGGGATCAGTCACAGGTTGGACTCGAAGATCCTGCATTTTCCAACCCCAGTGATCCTGGGATGCTGTGCCCTGGGACATGCCCTGGGTGTTCCCTCCTTGATTATCAGACACAGCTCAGTCTGCAGTGGGAGAACACAGGGTCCAGATAACTTCTTGCTCGAAAATCGTGTGAAATGTTGATGTCTGTAAATCAAGGAAAGAAAACTTTCCAAACAATATTAGGAGGATGACACAAAGGCAGGTATTTCATGAAAGCCCTCAGGTGCACAGAATGGTAAAGTGCACGACCCGTATTGAATTCTTCCAGTTTTTATAAGTTTAACTATTTATCATAGTCTGGTGAGCTCATCCAGTGCCCTGGCAACCCACCCCTCGCACCTGCCCCTGCTGGGGTTCTTCCCTGGGTTTCTGCCCTCCACCTTGTTATGTCTATGAAGTTTGGTGGAAAACAACAAGTCCTTGCTAAAAACTGCTTTCCTTGCTCAAAGACAAAACATGCAGCAAGAGTGTGAGAACATTTAACTATTGCTCTAAAGTGTGAGAGAGGTGAGAAATAAGTGAGAACGTGCTAGAAACTGCACAGCTACGTGTGTGAAAAGTCTACAGAGCTACAAATGCATAAAAAAGCTCCAAACCTTCAGGCATCAGTGTGATGGAAGCAGCCCCATGGTGTACGGGGCAGGTGCGGGGAGTGCCCCAAGGCAAGCAGGATGTCTCCATGCCAGCGCCGCGGCAGCAGCTCCGTGCTCAGGCACAGACAGGGACAGACGGCCCCAGCGCCCCTGAAGAGCAGCCTGGCACACACGGAGCCCGCAGGTATCAAAAGAGAAAATGCAAGGGAGCTGAACCCCCCGGCTCCTGCAGTGGTTTGTATTCCGTCTGCAGCTCCTCACCTCCCTCTATCCATCAGCTTCATCTGCACTTTCTAATTTCTCCCAGGTTTCTGCTGTAATTCCCAGCGGCACTAATGAGGCTCCCAGGCAGGCAGCGCATCTCAACTCCAGCACTAAATTATATTAACGAAGCATATTTAGAATATTCTCAAATTGTTTGTCAAAGCTGCTGCTAAAAGATAAGGAACTGAAATCTCTGAATGCAAATGACTCAGGGTAGACTAATTCCAGGATATGATCATGATTTACATCAACACAGCCTTGACTCGCACGAGGTCGGATTCAATTTTTCTGAACAAGAGATAAATTGAACCTTTCGTAGGAATAAAAATAAAATGCATTTCAAGGTGATTTTTAAACTTAGTCCGTAAATTATTGGCCCGGAATCTTCATTGTGCGTGTTTAACTCGCAGTCATTATGTAAATGCTTTCATTATATAAATATTCATTACACAGCCCCATTATGTAAATCCAGCAAATCTCCACACTCAGCGGAACAGCGTCAGGCTGCGGGTTTGTAATCTCAAAATCTGTATTGTTGAAATGTCACCCGAATAAATTGCAGGTATTACTTATTTTGTTCTGACATTTCAGAGCAAAGTGCAGCATCGATAGTTTAAGAATGAAGCCAGAATGTTAAAGAATTAAGTTCTGCTGGGGACACAACTCCAGCTTCAGCTCCTGTGTGCCCAGTTTGTGTGTGTGCCACACCAGCGCTCGGGCAAAGCTCTGCTGGCAGCAGCAGCAGCAAAAGACACTCAGAAATCTTTTGATAAAACGTTCCTCCTTTGCAACATTCGGGTGCTGTGCATCAGAATTCTTTTCCACTTTGGTTTTGACAAAAGTTTCCAAAGGGGAGGTTCCCCAGCCGTGGAGGGACTGGGATGCTCAGGGGATGCAGGGACAGGACAAGGGGCAATGGACTTAAGGTGAAGGAGAGTCAGTTTAGATTAGAGATTGGGAAGGAATTCTTCCCTGTGAGGCCCTGGCACAGGTGCCCAGGGAAGCTGTGGCTGCCCCTGGATCCCTGGAAGTGTCCAAGGCCAGGTTGGACAGAGCCTGGAGCACACTGGGATAGTGGGAGGTGTCCGTGCCCCTGGCAGTGGTGGCACTGGATGGGATTTAAGGTCCCTCCCAACTCAAACCAGTCTGGGATTCTGTGACCCCTGGTCACTTCCAGTTTCACATTTCCCAGTTCATCCCTGCTCTCTTGTGTTTTCCTCAGTTTTATCTCCATCATTCCCAGTCCACTTATTTTCCCAAACCAGGGGGATGAACTGGATGTAGGGGTACCCATGCATTTGGAGGAGCAGGTTTTCAGAAGCTGTGAATGAAGACAGATTTTCCCAGGGGGAATGGAAAGCAGGTCGCTGGCACCAGGACATCCTGATTCCAGAGAAAGGTGACACTGAAACATTTCCAGTGTAACCCAACAAAAACCACCCCAAAAGCCCTGTAAGGACTGCTTAGCACGTGCCAAATAACAGGTTTTCCCCCAAAACAGAGGAACTGTGCTACTGTTACCTTCAGCCAGCACTTAGGCTGGGTTTGGGCCCCAGCACATCCCCGTGGCCCCTCCTGCCCCTCTCCTGCACATTCCCTGTGCCGCCAGGACACGTGTGCAGGGCTGCGATGGGACTGCAGGGACTGCCGTGCCCATTCCTTGCTCCTGGACAGCCCTAAGGCTGTGGAGATGGATGGCACTAATGGATCACCCCTCCAGCCTGGGTCCCACCATATATTAGTGCAATCCATCTCCCAGCTCTCCAGGGGCTGGCGCAAGGAGCCTCGGAGCCCATTCCATTCAATTCCAGGCAAAAGGCAGTGCTGGTCCTGGGCAGGCAGGGCCCTTCCCAATCCTGCAGAACGCTCCTGTTCTTCTCCGAGGGAGAAACAAAGAGGGGTTATGAACTTCTCCCTAAATCCTGAGGAACAAACCAAGCTCGATCCAGGCCAGCCAGTGCCAGAGGTTCTGCTCCTCTGCCCGAGAGCCGCCGCCTCTCCATGGGATGCACACGTGCCACACGTGAGGAGTGTTCTGCTCAAGTGCAAGTGCTTCCAGCCTGGATTTGAGGGCTGAAGATCCTTAACTGACATGAATTATTATCAGATTCCCACGGCTTTGCATGTGCACAAAGGGTGAACTCTTAAAACGCTCCATCTCTTTTTTAAAAATGGTTTTAAGACTAGAGGTTTTAGAAACATAAGTTTGCAGCTTGTTTCTTTTTTCTTGCTGGATTCTGAGCATGGAGCAGATATTGCTGGGGGGGCTGTTCCCCACCAGGTTCCCCCCATACCGGTGTGACTGTGCACTGTGTTGGTCCTGCTCAGTGAGAGATGCTCTCCTCAGCCTCCCCTTCCCAGCAGAAGCTGCTCCCAGAATTAATCACATCGTGTGAAGGATCTCTCTGGCAAACTCCACTGTCCTGACTCTGCAATTCCAAGTTCAGTGAACAGGGGCTTCCACAGCCTGGAAACTCTGCTGTCTGGAACGACCTCCTTCCTCAAGCTGCTTTGGCCCAGATAGCACAAAACCAGGGATTGTTTTCTCCTGGTTCATGGAATCCTGGAATGGTCTGGGTTGGGAGGGATCCCAAAGCCCATCCAGTGCCACCCCTGCCATGGCAGGGACAGCTCCCACTATCCCAGGGTGCTCCAGCCTGGCCTTGGCCACTTCCAGGGCTCCAGGGGCAGCCACAGCTTCTCTGGGCACCCTGTGCCAGGGCCTCCCCTCCCTCCCAGGGAACAATTCCTTCCCAATATCCCATCCAACCCTGCCCTCTGGCAGTGGGAAGCCATTCTCCCTTGTCCTGTCACTGGTTTCCACAGGAATTCCTCAATTCCATTGACAAAGATAATGCCAATTTAGAGCCCAGATTCCTTGGGGCTTTACAAAGCCTTTGTGTCCTGCCCCTGGGTGGGTTTGTGGGGACATCCCTTCTTCTCCCGCCTGGTGAGCTCCTCATTCTGGGCCATCCCCGGAAGCGGCTCAGCTCCACTTTTACAGCTCCGAGTTGGGGACTTTACACAAGCCCTTAACTTTGGATTTTTCCCTTGAGCAGGGATTCGTGCTCCTCCCAGCCATCGGGAGTCAGGAGATCTCCCAGCCTGCTGGCCTGGCACGGTGCCCTGCTAACACCGAGCCTTGGGCTGTGCCCACACCAGCTGGGCAGTGCCTCCCACGGCTCCCTGCAGCCCGAGCACCTCCTTGGCTGCACCCTGTGCGTGGAAAACACCCCAAACCGGTGTCCCCTGGGACAGGGGTGGCTCGGGGGCCTCGGGCTCTTCCATCAGCCCTTCTTGCCTGGGAACAGGGACGTTCCCGGGCCGCTGAAGATCAGGGCCAGGGCCGTGCCGGTGGCTGGGCGGGTGAGCCCTGCTCCCGGGCGCTGGGGCCGCAGGCCGTGGCGCGTGTTTGGCACGCGTCGAAAGGCCCGGCTCGCCCCGCGGGACGCTCGGCAGCCGACGAGGGCACCGCGTGCCGTGAAATCAGTGGCTCTCTGGTAGCGCACACGGGGCTGGCAGCCTCCCAGGGGCTCCGGGGAAGCGGTGTGGAGTCAATGAGGGGATTAATTAACAGTTTAAAGGCGGCAGAGCAAACAGCAGCACCCAATGGAGACGGCTGGGTGGGATTCCTCCCTCTGCCTGCGGACAAGCCATAAAATGAGGCCCAAAGTCACAGCTCTGCCACACAAACGACGGCGTCTGCTGGGCTCAGGTTATGGGGATTTTGGCCTTTTCTTTTTAACGAGACTTGTAAGTACCAATCTTGGGAGATTTAGTACTAGGATCCAGTTAAGTGACATTTAGTACCACGAGCCATTGCTCTGGGCTGAGGGGACAGTACCCTGCAGTCTGGGATTTCTGAGGGACGCTTCTCAGAAAAATCTCATTTGTATCAGGACCGTTTCAGGAGTTTGAGCATCCCTTCAGGAACAATTAGAGGCACTCACAGGAATCCTCAGGTCTTCTTAAAATCTTTTCTAAAAAATATTCTTGTTCACTTGTCAGGGGAAGAATATTCAAACTAAGATGGTCAAATAATTGGGGCTTTGTGAGGGAACTGAGGAACAAGAGAGAGACCCCAATCCTTGTGAAATACAAACTAAAACTGCCCAAAATTATTGCACAGAAATGAGCATTATTTTTTTCTTTTACAATTTTATGACAAAAGAGAAGTATTTCTTACTTTTCAATAAAAGTAGATGAATCCATTAATAATTCATAAAATGCAATGAAAATGAGGATTTTAATACAGGCTGAGCTTATTCCTGCAGATATCAGTTCATTTTTACGTGAGAAATGTTGCATTTAGAGTGAGCAATGTCTGACTCTCAGGAGACATTTCAGTGAAACAAAATCTTGGATGTTCAAAACCAAAAAACCATTTCTCCCCCTTTCCAAAACCAGCCAGAGCCAGGCTGGTGAGCACAGACACCTGGGGAGGGCACAGCGAGGGAACGGCAGATCCCAGAATCCCTACATGGGTGGGGCTGGAAGGGACCACAGTGGCTCCGCTGGTCCCACCTCCCTGCTCCAGCAGGGCCATCCCAGAGCACCGGGCACAGGGTTGTGTGCAGAGGGCTCTGGAATATCCCAGGGAGGAGACTCCAGCCCTCTCTGGTCTCTGTTCAGGGCTCGGGCACTGCCCAGGGAAGAAGTTCTGCCTCCTGTGCAGGGGGAACTTCCTGGGATCAGCTCCTGCCCGTTCCTCTGGTGCCATTGCTGGGTACTCCAGGGAGGGATGCCACACCCATCCCAACCACACCTGCAGCACCTCCTGTTGGAGTTCCTATAATAATTTCTTCTGGGTGTTTTTAGGAATAAATCATATTTTAAACATTTAAGAATTCTTTTTTAAATGCACATTTTACAAAAGTGGTGTGGCTGTTGAGAAAAGATACAAAGAAATATGGAGAGGGAAAGAAGTTCCTGGGGATTTCTTTAGTTCTGGGATTGTCCCCAGAGGAGTTGTCTGACGTGGGAGGGAGCAGCAAATGCATTTGAGCCAGAGGGATCATCAGGAGATAAGGAACAGGTCACCACCTGAGAACATCATCGGGATGCAGGAGCAGGAGGCAGGGCTGCTACAAACCCACCAGGCCTCACAGTCCTTTGCCCTGGGGTGAAGGTCCATTCCCACCATCCAGGCCCTTCCTGCCCCATCCCTCCTGCTCCCCATCCCCAGAGCCCCCCAGGCTCCAGCTGTCAGACCCAGGCTCTCCCTGGAGCTGCCCCAGGCATCGGCCTTGATTGGGAATAATTATCCCCTTCCCAAGAGCCAAGTGCCCACATTAAGTCCTATGAATTATAGACAAGCTCAAGTGAGGTTTAATCGTGGAGCTTTCTTATTAAAAAGATCATTGTCCTGTTCTTCCCTGCACGGTTTTATTTTACTTTTTCAGGTTGTTCCGTGGGCCGCACAGGGTTTGAACAGCTCCACAAAAATCAGGGTGAGGTGTGAGGCACATGAGGTCAAATATCCATCTTGCTCCAAGCCATCCCAGCTCCACCATCTCAGGCAGCTGGGCAGGGGCTCTGTGCAGGGACAGAATCTGCTGCAGCTGCTGAGAATGAGGAAAACTGGGATAATCCCACTCCTAGGACCACCTCCACCCTGTGCACACTATGTCCCTGGTAACTGCTGGATATTCCATTGCCCTGCACAGCTCTCCAAACTCCAGCCTCTGAAACCTCTCCAGCCCCTGCACCTTCCACCTTTGTCAATCTACTTTGTTCTCATCTCCTGTCTTTTATCTCCTCACAAAATTGCTCCACTTGTTTTCCTTGCTCTGTGCCATGAGCTGGGAGATCTCCTCCAGCCCTCAATTTATCTGTCAGTTTGGGATCCTCTTTTTTCCTTTACATTTCATCTGATTTTTCTTTCCAAAAGTGCAGCGCTGGCATCTCGGAAGTGAAGTGGCCTTCAGCACTCAGGGTTTAAATGGTCCCTTCTGCCGAGGCCGTTCCCCTCACAGACACTGAGCTGTTCAGGTTCCCTGCAGGCCTCTGGAGAGGAGCCTCCAATTACAGAATCAGGGCAACTTTAAACTCAGAACCCATCAGGAGTGTTAGAAATGGCTTCAGATCGTTTTTGGGGTGAATCCAATTGTTTAGACTTTCCATGGCTCTCAGCATCCCGGGACAACTCCTCTCAGGAATAGAGGTGTGTCCTTGCTCCCTTGGTCTTGTGCCTCCACCCAGCCTGTGAGATCAAGAAGGGCCTTAGGGATCACTTTATCCATCCGGTGACAATCAGGTGACATCACAGAATCATGGAATGCTTTCGGTTGGAAAAGCCCTCCGAGCCCACGGAGTCCAGCCCAGCTCGGCCCAGGCCACCACTGCCCCGTGTCCCCAGGTGCCACGACCTCAGGGCTGCTGAGTCCCTGCAGGGGTGGGGACTCAGGAGGGCACTTGGAGAGCACTCCTGCTCTCTGCCCTGGAGCACAGTGCTCCTGTCAAGGCATGGGATCTCTGCACCTCCTCTCCTTTGGGAGAGCAGTCACTCAGCTCTGCCGTGGAAATCCTGGAATCTGGGACCAGCCAGGACTGGCACCAGCTCAGCCTCGGGCTCTCCACACTCCCAGCCCCACGGGGGTCTTCACTCCCTGCTGGAGAACGAGGTGTCTCAAAGGTTGGCTCATAACAGTCCTGAGCGCTGAGCAGGTTTTCCAGGTCATAAACTAGGAATGTGTCGTAGTTGTTTAATATCCCAGTGAAGAAGGAAAGAATAAAAACAGATGCCCTTTGGCTCAGCTGAAGTCCTCGGACATTTCTGGAGCTCCCCTGGGCTTGCACCAGATTTTCCTTTGTTCTGACTCACGTTTCTCACCGGGGGAGGCCAAAGCTGCCCTTGCAGAGCTCCTCCATCCCATCAAGAGCCGAGCAGCAGATCAGTTCACGCCGGTGATGGACAGGACATAACAGCTCTGCCCTGGCCACACTGCCCACCCCAGGCTTTTCCAGTGCTCCAAAGCCACGCAGTTATTAACAGTCAATTAAAGGCTTGTCTGGGTGGGAAAACACTTCCAGCAGGCCTTTTAAATATTTAACCTCTAATTCCCAGCATTTGTGGTCACGGCTGCTGTGGGATACTGAGCTAAAACAATAATTATATTTAACCTCTTTTGGTTTGTGATGTGGGGAGTGCCTTGTGAGGAATCCAAACCAGTTAATTGGCCATCACCTGGGGTGCACTGCTGGAAAGACATGGAAAAATCCTCGGGAGCAGGGAGCAGGTCTCATGTGAGGGATATCAAGGGGCTCCCTGCGAGGTGGGAACCACGGCAGGGAAAGGCTGGGAAGTGCTGGGATTTAGGGAGCTACAGAAACGCCTGTGCTTGCTGTGCCCCCTGTCCAGTGGGGATAAAAGAGCCTGGGAGCCGAGGCACTGCTCTTGCTCTGTGGGACAATTCCTGCTTGGCTCCAGCTCCCAGAGGGGTTATGGACACAACCACTTCCCTTTGGATTTCCTCATTTCACAGCAGATCTCTGCCTGCTCTGGGAATCACTCACGGACTGTCCTTGTTTTTGTGGGACCAGGCAAGCACTGAGACCCCATTCCTTCGGGTCCTTGGCAAGGAGAGCTGTTCATTAATTTTTATTTATTATGATGATGTTTTTACTGGGACACAACATGTGAGCACTGAGGGGGTGGTGAGCACTGGAAGGGCTTTTTCCCTGGAGGCTGGAGGTGGGATGAGCCATTTTGCATCCCCTGCCACCCATTGCACCCATCAGAGGTGACAGTCTCTGGTTCCCCTGGGACACTCCTGGCTCTGGCAGCCCTGGGGTGCAGGGCCCCAGCACTGGGGTTCACTGCCCAGCTCCATGTCCAGTCGGTCAGTGTGACAGGGGCCAGTGGTCCCGGAGCAGGGAGGGCAGGCTGGGCTCAGCTGGGCGGGATCAGCTGGGCGGGATCAGCTGCTCCAGGAGTGGCTCTTGGTCCCTCCAGCTGGCCCTGACCTCTGCCTTTGCTCCACCCTGCATCAGCACTAAGGGATCATGGAGATTCTAAGGCAGGAGTGGGGGAGTCTCAGGCTGGTTTGGGTTGGAAGGTGTTTAAAGTTCATCCATCCCCCCCTGCCATGGCAGGGCCACCTCCCACTATCCCAGGGTGCTCCCAGCCCCGTCCAGCCTGGCCGTGGACACTTCCAGGGATCCAGGGGCAGCCACAGCTGCTCTGTTCAGGGAAGCCCAGCGTGTACAAATTGCTCTCATGTATCTGGAGGTTGTCGAGCTTCGCTGCGGGGTCAGCTCCAGGAGTCCGAGGGGGTTTTCAGCCCACCTTGGTCTGGGCTTCCTGGCTGGAGGCTGCAGCGGCTCCCAGCTCCCCTCAGGCTGTGTTAAACTCCGCAGCCGCTGGTGAAGTTCCAGGAGTTCTGTGCTCAGCTGGCAGTAATTCCTCTCCCTGGTTATGTCATTGCAGCAAAGCCCTTTGAGAGCGGGCAGTACCTGGACATCTACGGAATCACCAGAGACCAGGCTGGGGAGTACGAGTGCAGCGCAGAAAACGATGTCTCCGTGCCCGACGTGAAAAAAGTAAAAGTCACAGTAAACTGTAAGTCACGTTGTTTCTTATTCCCTGGATGTGCTGGAGGAGGAAAGCCTGGTGCAGCAGGCTGCTGCTGCTGCTGCTGGAGGAGCTGCTGGGGTTTGCTCAGGGGCAGAGGAGCCGCGCTGTGGGTGTTGGTGTCACAAGGAGGGCACGGCCAGGCCGAGGTGCAGACCCTCTGTTGGGACTGAGCCCCTCGGCAGCTCCTGCCGGCTGCGGGGCGGGCCGGGCCCTGCTCCTCCCAGTGTGTCTTGTGGTGGTGGCGCAGTGGCGGAAGGAGAGCAGAAATGCTGTGTGGGCGTTACGTGGGGATGGATCTCCGTGGAAATCTGAAATACTCCCGGTGGAAGCAGCAGGTTGTTTGTGCAGAAGGACTCTGCTGGTGCGTGGCTCTGCTGTGGGGACCCTGCTGGGTGGTGGGTGACCCCAGGAACCCCTGAGGCCACCTGGTACCTGTCCCTGCAGCCTCTCAGGTCTGACCACGTGCGATTTCACACCAAGGATGTGCTCTCAGCTTGGGACTGAGTTTGGTTTAGCACTCGGTTTAAACATTTTTCCCTCCAATGTGTGAGAAAATACAGGAAAGACAATGTGAATAATTTCTCTCCTTCATTCTAATAATTTTCTTCGGTTAACTTCAATTATGCAGCTTGTAATTTGTTTCTGGTTCCAGAATTGCTGTGGCAGCTTTGTTCGTCACAAATATCTGAGTCACCAGCGCTGTGTCCCCACAGACACTGCCCCTGTTGGGGCGGGCAGCAGAGCCCCTCATCCCCTGTCACCCTGTGGCCAGTTGTCACCAGGCACTCGGGGGGGTCACTCCGGACCAGGCTGTCCACGTGGCAGCAGGTTCCTGTCCTGGCACGTGGGGACAATGCACGGACACTGCTGGAACAGCCTGGCTGTGCTCTGGGTCCGGGGGCAGCGTCCGGGGGCAGTGTCCGGGGGCAGTGTCCGGGGGCAGTGGCCGGGGGCAGGGTCC
>WBMZ01005345.1:18903-44453 GCA_013400975.1 Atrichornis clamosus
CCGGGGGCAGTGTCCGGGGGCAGTGTCCGGGGGCAGTGTCCTGTGCTCTGGGTCTGGGGGCAGTGACCTGTGCCCAGGGTGACCCTGCAGGTCCCAGGCTCAGGGGTGGTGGGCTGGGACCACCAGTCACAGGGACGGACTGGGTGGTGTCTGGGGGAACAAGTGACCTCTTTGTTGGGCAGTAGGTTCTTCCTGCGAGGTCACCTGTAAAAAAAAAGTTTGGGGTGACGGGTTCACAGGAGCTGCACTTCCAAATGGTTTGTAGTGTCACGTGCACACAACAGGGAGCAGAAGGAACAGGGAGCTCAGCCTGGCTTTTGCCAAACAAACATTACCTGTGTTATTTCACACGGGGGTTTTAATCAGGGGGAGAGCAGCTGGCAGAGGAAGGAGAAGCTCCGAGGCTGCTTTGGTGTTTGTGCTCTTCTCATTTCAAAATCCCAGTGGATGTGGCACCTCAGGGACTCCTCTCCTTGCACGTCAGGACCTAGACGTGCACGTGGCCGGGGGTTGGAATGGGATGGGCTGTGGGCCCTTCCACCCTGAACCACTCCGGGGTTCCCTGATTCCTGACTGGCAGCCGGCGGGGTAGGGAGAGCCGTGTGCTGCAGGAGCATCCCTGGCCTCAGAGCCTGAGTAATCCCTGCTGCAGCGCTGTCCCCCGTGCTGTGCTCCATCTGCACGGGTGCATCCCTTCACGCCGCCCCGACCACTTCTAACAGTGTCCCACTGCACTGAAAGGAACCTTCTCCCCCCGCAGCCCTCAGAACCGGGGAATAAATCAGGGCTTTACGGCACCCAGGTCATAGAAAGCATCAGCGAGCCCTGGGTGGTTCCGTGGGTAAAGGCACAGTTGGGAACGTGGACTTTCCTCGCATGGAGAGGGTGCGCGGTCACCCAAGCAGAGACAAGAAAATTACCAGGTTTAAATTACTTTCTGAAATTCAAGTTTCTTGGCTGGGCAACTTCCCACCCTCCATAAACAAGGAGCTCACAGCTCACGTGTTGCAAATCTAATGACTTTACAGGGTTTTTTCATTATACTGTTCATCTTGCATAATCTACATTTTCTACTTAATTTATGTCTGTCCCCCCTAATTTCCCTTTGAAAAGTGGTGGCCTGAGAACCTGCCTGAATTCTGAGAGGATGGGGGGGGAAGAGAAGAAAAAGAGACATTGAGGCTGCTGGTTGGTGCTGAAGGAATTCTACACCAAATCAAGTTAAAATAGATAAGACGTAATCCAATTTCATTTCACAAGTAAATCCTATTAGCATTTTCCATTACATTTTGTAAAGCAAATACTGATTTATAGATTATAATATTGAACCCTGCTTTGAATGAACCAGTGTCTGGATTTAATGTGTCATCTGAAAGCTGGTCTGAAACTCTCCATGTGCTACTGTCACTCCTTCATTCTCTCTGCTCTATTACTGTCATGCTAAAAACTATTAAAGGCAGCTGCTAAACCCTAGAGTTTCCAGTAGAGCTGAGGCCACAGGGAGAGAGTGAGGAATGGGATGTGTGCTTCAGGAAACTGGCATTTATTTGTATTTATTTAAAACCGTCAGCTAGCTATATAAATAGCAAATGTGGATTTTTAAATGGAGTGGTACTGCAGAATTCCCTTTTTTTTAGGATAATGCTTTCTAAGGGTTGGTTTTCCTCTGGCGGTACCTTGCACAGCTCTGTTAGAGCTGGAGCTTTCAGACTCTACTGAGTTAAGATCTGGTGGCTTTGGGGAGGAAAAAACCACTCAGATGAAATGAGGAGACAATAATTTAATTTCAGCCTCTGTGAAGCCCGTCAGGCTGCAAATTGCAGGCTGGGTCCGGGGTACTCCTGGGGAGGTGGCAGTGAGAATTCTGTGCCGAGGGAGTGCCACTGAGCTGTGTCCCCTGGGAGCGGCTGGGCTGCGTGGCCGGGCTGTTCTGGCAGCACAGGAGGGAGCACAGGTCTTCACTGCAGAACTCCCAGGCAGTCTTTGGCACGGTTTGCTTTGGAGGAAATGATGTCTGCTGCAGCCTGGGCTCGGCCTGCAGCAGTTCTGCCCCGGAAGAGAACTCCCCTGCCAGCCTTTGTAGGCAGCACACACGGAGAGCTCCACGTGCTCCAGGTGTTGAGCCACGTCTGCTTGCAGCAGCATCTCTGCGTACTCCGTTCCATCCCCTCTTGCCAGCACTGACCGAAGGGGATGGCAGCGGATCCGTTCTCTGACAACCTGTAAAGCCTGGGTTAACTCGAGCTGTGCTCCTGAATCAGTGCAGCCAGGCCCTGTTTGCCCAGTCCCTGCCAGGGAAACCCTCCTCAATCACGGGCCTGGACTGGGAATTTGTCACCGTGTCTGATGGGAGCTGCCTGGTGGAATCACAGCCCCATCCCTCACCTGTCCCCCGAGGGATGGAGAGGAGATCAGTCTCTGCTCGTGAGCTCTCCTCAGCCAGAGACCCTGTGCTCCCCCTGCTCAGCTCCTGTGTTCTCCAGCCCTCGCTCACCTCAGCGGTTTTCCTGGGATTTGTGTCCCAAGGGATGGACTAAATGTCTCTTTTCTCTATTGGTGGGTGCTGGGAAAGGGCTTTTTCAAACAAGGTCTTTAAATCTTGAACCAGGTGAGGTGCTGGGTTGCCAAGGATGTGGAAGGATTATCTTTGCTGCCTGTTTCTGTGGCCTCGAGCTGCTCCAAGGGAGGCTCAGGTTGGACACCAGGAGGATTTCTCCATGGAAAGGGAGGCTTTGGAAAGCGCTGCCCAGGGAGGTCTGGAGTCCCCATCCCTGGAGGTGTCCAAGGAATTCCTGGACGTGGCACTCAGAGCTCTGGGCTGGGGACAAGGTGGGGATGGGGCACAGCCTGGACTCCATGGGCTGGGAGGGCTTTTCCAGCCTCAGGGATCCTGTAATTCCACACACCTGGCTCTGGGCACTGCCCTTCCCTGTGACACTCGAGGTTCCCCCAGCAGCCTCAGTCGCCCTCTGCAGTGTCTGTCTCAGCTCCTCACTGCCTTCCTCCAGAGGATGAATCAAGTGTCGAACGCATCCCTGTGTGCTTTTGTCCAGTTTTGAGGCCATTTCTTCAATTTCTCTGGATTATTTCAGCGTTCCCACCTCAGGTTGTGACGCTAAAGAACCCTCCCCCAGCAGCAGGCCCGGGACTGGTGTCCAAGTGAGCAGATGGGAGCAGACCCAGGCACAGAGTGTTCCCGACAGAGTGTCCTCACCTGCGGGCAGGTCTGAGCCAAGCTCAGCTCGTTTGTGCGTGGGAGTCGTGGGCCAGGAGCATCTGCTGCCATTCCCTGCTCCGGGCGGGAACTGCTGACCTGCCACAATCTATTCCTAACCAACCTGCTGGCAAATGCTCATCTCCTCATTATCTGCCAGGTGCTCTCACACCTTTGATTGCTTGGACAGCATTTCCATGGGTGTTGCAGATAAATGGGCTGGGTGTAATTGCCTGGCTCCTCTTGTGCTCTCCTTGCCTGATAAGGGTTCACCAGGGCTCTGGTGGGTGTTCAGGAATGACGTGGTAGCCCTGAATTTGCTTATTTCAGCTTTTTAATAAGTTTTTGAAGCTCATTATGCTAACTGGGTTTGTATCAGTTTGGTTTATTGAAGTACTCACTGCATTATTCTCTTCTTGCCTTAACCTGGAATATAAAACAATGGATCGGGATCATTGCATTGGTAAAATCCTGTGTTTGGAAGGGTTCTGTCCCAAGCCTGACAGAGTTCACATGTGTGGACAGCTCTCAGACACATGGAGTGGCTTGGGGGTGTCCCGTGCAGGGCTAAGGTTTTGGATTCTGTGATCCTCGTGGGTCCTTCCAACTCAGCACTTCCTGGGATTTATTTACCCTTTCCTCTTCACGCACATGTTTTGTGTTCTTCAGCAAATCACCTCAGTTTGGGATTTGGGGCTTTATTCCGAATTCCATCAAGCTTTCCTCTCACTCCCCTGGCCCCTGGATCAGAGTGCTCGGAGCAGGTCCCACATCCCAGGGGCGTGGTCCTGCTCCAACTGGAGCAGAGGGAGCCTGCATGGACACCCCAGTTCTGCCACAGGTGTTGAGCCAGTCCTGCGGGCCTGGGGAGCTGGTTCCACAGGCTGTGCACGGACCCTGTCCCCTTCCTGCATGAGGTGCTCCATGCAGAGGGATTTTTTTGGATGCAGGACAGTGTGAGTTCCCTGTAAGGAATGTTAAGTGGGGCGTTTGCGTTGCTTGGCCAGGCCTGGGCTGTGCAGAGCAGCTCAGCTCATCAGCATTTCTTCGAAGGCTGCCTTGCTGTTGCTATGGTGCCTTGCATAATGTCACGGATAATACTCAGATTTTACTTTGAAATCAGACAAACTCTACACACCACACCAGCCTAATTATATCTGTAGCCTTAAATCTCCTGGGGAAAAACACTCCAGGGCTGCAGTGCCTGTTGTGGCTCCCAGCACCTGGACGTGTCCCTGTGACTTGGTTTTCCCAGGAAGTGTCTTGCTGACCTATCATAAACATTTCCTTGGCTTTGAGTTTGGATTCAAGAAGGAAAATTGCCTCAGTTCAATTATTAAATATAGAGACAAAGCCCACGTATATCCCGAAGGTCTCGGTCCTCCTCTGCTTTGGCACCAAGTATAAAATTGCTCAGAGCAATTTAATTTTAATTTCCACTTTCTTCTGATATAAGAGAGGGGAGGAGGGGGCTTCTCTTGAAGCACAAATCAATAACTCTGATTCTTTCAATTTTTAATAGCTACTGATTTGCAGCTCCATATTTATATCCCTGGCTAACTTTAGGGCTTGGGGGTTGTGGTCAGTGTTGGCTTTGGGAGCCCAGGAGTCCTTTTCTTTGGGAAATCAGTGAATCTGCAGGAATTTATTTGGATCCATAAACGCATCATCTGTTTGGTTTGTTGTTTTTAAAGAACGTGGACAACGTGTGGGACAGTTGCAGGTGTGTCTGTGGCTCCTGGGCTTGCCGTGCTGGTTGCTCACCAGCCTGGGAAGGACCAGCTCCCTCGGATGCTCCACCAGAAGTTCCCAATCCTGACTGGGGTCAGGGCTGCTGCATTTCACAGCCTCAGGGAACCCGAAATTTAATCATAAAGGTTTTCTCTCAGTGAGGAAATGGCTCTTTAGTCAAGAAGTGTTTCCCAGTATCGTGCTGATGGAGAGCAGCGTGCAGGTACCGACGGAGCAGTCACAGTTCCCACCCTTTGGGGAGGTGTGTGTGGAGTCTGGGAAGGCTCAGCTTTGCAGTTCCCTTTGCAAGTACCAAAATCACACTTTGAGGAGTCAAAGTGCTCCAGGGAGTGGTTTCACTGCTTCAGAGAAACACATTTTCCTAAATTCTCAGGTTAGCAGGCAAAAATGGGATTTTTGGCTTCTAAGTCGCACTGGGGACTCCTGAAATTCTGACTCCTGGTTCACATTTGGTTCTTTTAATGGCCCAGTGGGGTTCAGTGCAGGGTGGGGTTGCCAGGACGTGACCCTGCTCTGTGGGATCCTCCCTGGTCTGGGATGTGTGGGAGAGGCGATGCTGGGGCAGAGTCTCCGGGCACAAGAAGTGCCCCTGGCCCCGTGCAGGCTCTGCCCGAGGCACGGCTCCAGCCTGCCCCGTTTTCCACAAATTGTCTGATTGTCTTTGGGAAGGCAGCCGTGGGGATTGGCCCCCTCCGGGTTTGGGATTCCTTTCCTGAGTCTAACTGCTGCAGACATGGGGAATGGGGAGTGTCCTCCCTTCACTTCTTTTCATCCAAAGACTCTTGCAAAAGACCAACACTAGAGCAGTGCTGACGTTTGGAACAGGGGGAGGAGTCCTGCTCCCCCATGTGTGGTTGGGAGCTGTGGATGGACTTCTGGAAGGAGGCAGAAGGGAAGCAGTGAGGCCAGCAGGGCTGTGGGAGTGGAGGGCCGTGTACCACCCCAGCAATGCCGTCCCTAGGCTTGTTTTTCCTGCTGTGTTCAATATTAACCTAATTCCCCAAATGGGATCCTGTGCTGCACAGCTGCTCCTGCCCAGCCAGAGAGCCCTTACATTTGAGATACTGCCGCAATTAAAGCGTGGTGGGAAGGCTGTCAGAGCAGTGATGGAGAGGGCACTTTGCTGCAGCACATCACACAGAGCGGAGCACAGGAATACCAGGAACTGCTTTGTGAGTCTCTGGGTTCAGCGTGTGAGGACACACAGCCACCCTCGGGGCTGAGGGAGGTCAGGTGGCAGCACAGCCCTTGTGGAACCCTGGCTCAGGATTTGAATCGAGAACAGCAGGGCTGGGTTTGGGTGCAGCCACCAGAAAAAGGGCTGTCAGTCAAATATTTTGGGTGAAAGTAGTGCAAATGAGAACGGGGTTGGGGTCTGGGTTTTTTTACATAAGATAGAGGTCCTTGAAGAATTTCTGCTATCCTATAAAATGAAAGTTTTGATCGTGCACAATGCATTCAGTTGGGGTTTTCTTGCTTTTCAGATTTTATTCTGTTATTTTTGATCAACATTGGGACTAAATTCTTATTTAGCTAATGTGCAGGCTGGTCTCATCACTGAGACCACTTGTATGGGTTATAGGATGTCCTAGCTCACAGCAACACCTAATGAAAAACATTGCACGTTTTGTAATGACAAATGTTTTGTACTGACACCAATTCCATAAAAACTGGTCTGGCAGTTAAAGGCAACTCGCCTGGGTGGCTGGGGGAAGAATGTTGTTGCTTTGAAGAAAGTATTTCCCTTTGCTGGTGGGGAAAGAAGCCTCTTATAAAGTAATGGTTATCATTTGATATCCTTCAGGTGCTTTTATTAACATTTCAGAAATCAGATTAAAACAATATCGTTCACGTTTGCGACTGGAGTGCAGTTTGGCCTCTGAATTAACACCGCTTTCTTCCGGGGGGGCGAGAGTTTGTGCTGAGGTTCTGCAGCCTGCCGAGGGCCTCCTGCAGCTCTCTGAGGAGCTGCTGATGGCGGAGCGCGACAGAACGGGTGATGGTGTCCCTGCACAGAGCTCGCGCTGTTTGTGCTCACACAGCACGGAAGCGGGGCGGCGGCAGCACGGAGCGAGGGCTTCTGCTTGAAGGAGCTGAGCACTGGTGCTCGAGATCTCTCTCCAGCAGATAAGGAGGATGTTTTTCATCTTCTCGGAGAAATTCTCTGCTTGACTCTGCCAAGAGACGTTGATTGGGAGGGAGCGCTGCCAGGGGGGTGGTGCAGGTGTTCTCCCGGTCAGGGTCCCAGGCTGGCCTCCTCGGGAGGCTGCAGGACAGGATTCAGCCTGGCTGCTTCACTGGGAAAGGATTTTGCTGCTTTAAAGGCAAATTAGGAGTTCAGGCCACAAAAACCACCTCAGGCTCTCCCTTCACCGCGTGGAGCGTCTCCAGCCCTGATCTGTGAACACATGGCCAAGGCAGGCTGGGCCAGGGGAGGCTCAGGTTGGATATTAGGGAATATTCCTTCATGGAAATGGTGGTCAGGCCTTGGCAGGGGCTGCCCAGGGAGGTTTGGAGTGCCCACCCCTGGAGGTGCCCAAGGAAGGCCTGGACGTGGCACTCAGAGCTCTGGGCTGGGGACAGGGTGGGGATGGGGCACAGCTTGGACTCCATGGGCTGGGAGGGCTTTTCCAGCCTCAGGGATTCTGTGAAATAATGGAGCAGCCCCGATGCACTCTCCTAAAATTGGTGGGAAATACTGTCATCAATGTACTGTTGATGGTTTTTACACAGACACCTTGTGAAGCTTTCAGACCACTGTTGGTGAAGGTGAGGGACCTTCTCATGAACCCGAGGACAGAAGAATTAATCAAAGCTCTTTTAATAGCTTTTATCCACTTTTCTACTCTTGCTGTCATTTTAAAGACAAAATAAGGTTCCAGTAAGATTCTGGACACCTCTGTGCACCCATCTCTGGTGAAGCCTTTCCTGCATCTCCTGGCCTCAGCAGGAGCAGGAATGTGTTCCTCTCCATGGATTTGGCTCCCTACAGCACTGGTGTCCAGCTCCCATTCTCTTCAGAGCTGCTAAAATTTCCCCTCTGTGGGTGGATGTTAAACCCCTCAACCTGGCAGGATGCAAAGCCAGAGAGTGGCTGAGGAAAAGCACTCCTGGGAAGCCAGTCCTGCTTGGAGAGGAGCTTTTCCCACTGGCAGCTCTTCAGCGTCCAGGTGATCCCACTTCACACACCAGCGAAAATACATTTGAGGAAAATTGGGGCTTTAATAGAGGATGAGTCATCTGAAAAGGGCTGCTGTGTTTGAAGCAGCAACTGGAGCAGAGCTGAGTTAGACTCCAGGCCAGAGCCAAAATTAATGGAGAGCTCTCGAGCTTCCAGGAGTGTTCCCGTGTCCAGATCCCTCCTCTGCAAAAACAATTACTTAAAATATTTCTCCTAATTTACCACACTGTAAAGCAACATTTTTCCCTGTAATTGTGTTATTCCTTCTTGTTGTGGGGCCAAGATGAGTCCTCCCTGTCCCTTGAGCCTTTGAGGTGACAACCAGAGGGGTTTGGGTGCAGCTGGTGACACCAGCTGGGGTCACAAAAAGGCAGATCTGGACAGGGTGTCAGCCTCGTGGAACTCTCCATCCCTTGATTACTTTTTAATGGTTTCTTCCCAGTAATGGCAGTTTGAAATGTGCTGTAATGATATTGTTCCAGCCTGGGCTTTCCTGGTGACATGGCTGAGGTTTCACCATCTCCTGTGTCACCCGTGAGTGGTGGAGGCAGCAGATGGGAGCTCGGGGAGCTTTGGGAAGTCCTACTTTGCTTTTATAGTTTAAAACGAAGCAGTGCTGTTGATGGAAAAGACAGGAAAAACTGCCAGCATCACTCCTGGGGCACTGTAATCCATAAAGCTGGTTCTCTTCATCTTTCCTGCCTCTTCCCAGACAAAACCAAACTGGTTTGAGGCTGAAGGGGCCTTTTCTGGACCTCAGAGTTGCAGAGCAAACACGAGGTTCTGTGATGGAAGTTTGTGCCTCCAGGCACAGCCAAATTCCCCAGCACTTCCCAAGGACAGGGAGCGTCACGGCACCAGTTGTACAAAGGCCGTGGTAGTCAGCGCTGGACTGGGAGAATTCAGTTACCTTAAAAATTCACTTCAAATGGCACCAGCTGCAGTGTATTTGGAACAAAACTCTGTGTAATAGCAGATGTATCCAAATCCAGGTGTTCCACTGCTCCTGCACCTGCTGGGATTGATGGCCAAAGAGTCTTGAGAAAGAGAACAAATCAGGAAATATTTTTCAAGGCAGCAATTTCATTAAGTGGGGAATTCCCAGTATTCCAGGTTTCCCATGTAAAGCCAGGTGTTGGCTTGGGATTTATTGTCCCTTTTTGAGGAATGCGTGGCACCTTTTGGAAATGAGGGGTTGGCACAAGAACAACAAACAATCCCCTGGGACAAACTGCCAAGCCCTGGGTGTTCCTGGTGTCCATCAGTGTCTCCCCCTTTGCCTAAAGGGAGGTCTGGGAAAACCCCGCCAGAGTCACACCCAGTTGGAATGCTACAGTTTTCCTTTTCAAAGTAGTTTTTTATTACACGGACCCTTCCCGAAAGGAGCCGGAATTTCCGTGGCTTTACTGCTCTGAGCAGGAGCCCCACTGTGCAGGTGGCTCCGTGCTCCTGCCCCCTCCCGGGAGAGGGGGGCCCGTTCCCACCAGCCCACATCCCCCCGGATCCCTGGGGAGGGGCAGCCAAGCCCCCCTCCGTGTAAACTTCACTTCTTTTTAATACAGAGCAGGAGCTTCGAGCCCTTTCGTGGCTCCTTCCCATTCTTCATGAGCTACATATGTACATCAGCTCTAACACACTGTCAGGGAACAGGGGTTTTCAATCAAAAAGACTGTCAGGAAAGCTGATTCACTAACAAGAAAGCTGTCAAGCTGTGACAGCTGCTGTCTTTGCAACCCCAAACAATCTGTTCAGTGCTAACTCTGACTTATGCTTCCATTTATTATACAGCAGTAATGAGTTCTGGCCTCAGAGGCAGCGTTTTGGGGAGCTCACCTGGCTGCTTTGGTGGGGATGTGGAATGGATCAAATCACATCCGAGGTGGATGTGATCAGTTCACTGCAAAAAAGTTCTGCTTCTGTCTTTTGAGTTCTTTTTTTAAATTCCAGTTTCAGTCCTTACCCCAATTTGCAGTTAAATGTGAATCTGGAGATTTCATTCCTCTTGTAAGCTAAGAGAAATAGGATTTCTTCTTTTTCCCCATTGTGTTGAAAAATGGCATTTAAGTTTAAACACTGCAGATTAATCCACAGGAACGAGTGAAGGAATTGGTTCTGATACCAAATTATCCCAGGATCTCAGAGACTGCAAAAATTCCACGCTGGGAAGGAACTGAGGGCTTAGGTGGGTGCTGCTGTCCAGGTGTCAGTATTCACCTTTCCGTTGAAAATGAAAAAACAGGAAGAGCACATTGACAGTCTCCTTAAGCAGCATTTTCCAGCAGTTCTTACCATCCCTAAATCTGCCTTGCTTCAGTTTTGGCTGATTATTTCTTGCCTGGCCCAGAAGAGATGGGGTAGAGCTGATTCCTTTTCCTTCTCTCTTGTATATCGAGTGCTGCCATGTAACCCCAGTAAATCACCTTCTCCAGCCTTGCTGAGCTGAATTCCTTCTGTTTTCCCGAACTTTGGCTCCTCCAGCTGAGCCCACCCTTTCTGGGGGCTGTGCACTGCACAGGGTGACCCCAGCAGGGTCACTTTTCCCCAGGCCCAAGAAGGTGCCTCTGGTTTCTCCCTGCCCCTGGTGTCTCCTGCCTGCCGTCCCTGCTCCCGTGGGGCTGGAGCAGGGCTCTGCCTGCAACACCAACCCACTCCGAGGGTTTGGCGGTTTAGTTCCAAACTTTCTCTCCTTGGAAAACTCCCAGCTTGCTTGAATTCATTTTCTTCTCAACTTGACTGCCAAAAGATCTACTTAGTAATTCCTGGAAGTCGCTGAAGTCCATTGCTTTTATCTCCCTTAGAGGGAGGGAAGCAGCAAAGCCAAGGCGCTGTTCACAGCCAGGCTCCTGGCCAGCGCTCCCTTCTGGGTTGGCACCAGATGTATGGCAGCACCCCCTTCCCTTCCCTTCCCTCTCCCCCCCCCCCCCCTCTCCCCCCCCCCCCTCCCCCCTCCCCCCCCTCCCCTTCCCTTCCCTTCCCTCTCCCCCCCCCCCCCCTCTCCCCCCCCCCCCTCCCCCCTCCCCCCCCTCCCCTTCCCTTCCCTTCCCTCTCCCCCCCCCCCCCCTCTCCCCCCCCCCCCTCCCCCCTCCCCCCCCTCCCCTTCCCTTCCCTTCCCTCTCCCCCCCCCCCCCCTCTCCCCCCCCCCCCTCCCCCCTCCCCCCCCTCCCCTTCCCTTCCCTTCCCTCTCCCCCCCCCCCCCCTCTCCCCCCCCCCCCTCCCCCCTCCCCCCCCTCCCCTTCCCTTCCCTTCCCTCTCCCCCCCCCCCCCCTCTCCCCCCCCCCCCTCCCCCCTCCCCCCCCTCCCCCCCCCCCCCCCCCCTTCCCCTCCCTCCCCCTCCCTGCTCGCTGCCACTCCGGGATGCTGAGACTCCTTCTCCCCTCTAATTCCCACTCTGGGATTCCCAGCAACCTTGTGTGCAAATGCCCCCCTGGTTCCGTGTTTGCCCGTCGTGGTTTCAGTCCTGCCCATGGAGAGGGTGAGGACCTGTTGGATCTGAGCTGCTCCTGTCCCAGCTGTCCCCCCCGGGCTCCTCTGACACGCGGTCTGAGGTCCCTGGAGCAGAGGGTTTTGTTCACTGGAGCATTCCCACGAGGTGGCAGGAATTGTTCTGTCAAACGGGACGAGGGCACTTGCAAAGGAAGGGAGAGTCCTGGCAGGAGGGGCTGAATCACAGAACCATGGAATGTCCTGAGCTGGGAGGGACCCGCAGGGGTCATCCAGTGCAGCCCCTGGCCCTGCACAGACCCCCCAACAACCCCACCCTGGGCATCCCTGGGAGCGTTGTCCAAAGGCTCCTGGAGCTCTGGCAGCCTTGGGAATGTCACCATTCCCTGGGGAATGTTCAGTGCCCAGCACCTCTGGGGGAAGAGGCTTCTCCTGATCTCCAACCCAACCCTCCCCAGCTGAAGGGAATGGGGAGCATCCCCTCCACCAGGGCCAGGAGCTGCTTCCAGCCTGCTCTGGGTGTGATGTGACTTTGCCAATGCTCACAATCAAATATTTGTCCCTGTGGGGCCCGCAGGGATCCCGGGTCCCCTGAGGCAGGGACAGGGGTCAGACACCAGCGCGTGGCTGGAGCAGGACTCCTTGGATCCTTTGTGTTCCCACACTACAGCAACTCCTCTAATAGGGGATAAAATGCATTTACAGAGATGCCTTAAAGGGAATACGGGAGAAAAGCGCTTTGCTGGAAAATAAAAGGATTAAGTAGATGAAGCAGTGAGATAAACCCCAATGGACAGAGAAACAAAGCAGATCTTCCAAGTTGCCTTTGCTTCTGCAGCTCCCTCAAGGTCTTTGTTTGCTCTGCTGGTTTTTGGGAGGCTTCATTAAGTTCTTTCCTCTTCCTTTTTTATCCCTCAAATACCTGTAAAACACATTGTTAAGATTCCCTGTCTGGCGGCCTATTATTTATTAAGTATTATTTTGTGCTGCTGGTTTTGATGTTTTCCTCCCACACAACAATTACTCGTGGATTTTAAGCTTTGCACTCGACACCGGGGGGTTTTATACTCAAACTCATGAATTGCCCAGCAGCCAGGGATTTGGGTGGGTCCAGTGCCAGCCATCAGATGGAGCTGAGGGAGCAGCGTGTTCTGGGAAGCGGATGTGCCCCGTGCCATCCCCGATCCCACGCGGGGAATGCTGCAGGACCCTCCCTCCCGACAGCCGGAGGTGTTTGCACAATTGTTCCATTAATCCACATTTAAAGGGTAGTGTTGGTAAAGTGAAATCCTGAAGAAAGGTGCATTTAGGTGGGATAGTGGGAAGGAATCTTTGGCTGAGAGGTTGGGGAGGCCCTGGTACAGGGTGCCCAGAGAAGCTGTGGCTGCCCCTGGATCCCTGGAAGTGTCCAAGGCCAGGCTGGACGGGGCTTGGAGCAGCCTGGGATAGTGGGAGGTGTCCCTGCCTGTGGCAGGGAGTGGGAATGGGATGGGATGGAATGGGATGGGATGGGATTTAAGGTCCCTTCCAGCCCAAACCAGTCTGGGATTCCATGAAAAGCACAAAAGAAGCACTGAATTACATCTAGCACTGAATTCTTACTGATATCTTATGTGTTTGCATATAAAATTTATGTACGTGTCAAGATCCCAATGCATCCGTGTGTTTTGATAAGCCATCGAGAAAAGATGGAATAAATAAGCCTGTGGGTTGCTGAGCCCAGTGATTGTTCCAGTGGAGTCTCTCAGATGTTTCTGCACAGCAGACAAGTTTCTGACATGAAGAGCCATTGATTAAACCACTCCATTAATTTGGGAATAGGTAGGTCTGCTTCTCTGAATAAATTAGAAAAATTAAATAATCCAGACTATCAAAAGCCCATCTTAATTATGTGGAGTACAAGTAATCCTGTGTCACTTGTAAAGAGCTGTTACTCTATTGGTAAAACACTCTGAGTGTGCGTTTATACAAAAGAATAGATTCGAATATTGCTGATATCTGTTTCTCTGAGCAGAAAGACAGATCTCAGAAAACCTCTCCTGTTACCTGGAATTTTTCTATCTTAACACCCTGGAAAGCAATTTCACTAACAAAAGATGACATTAGGAAGCCAAACTAAAGGCTGATGAAAACTGGGAAAATAAAAGATTTTTTTTCTTTTTGACATTTACAATTAATGCCACAAAAATGTTAGTTTAATCAGACAATACGGGTGCTCACAGAGGTGAAATTGGAAGTTTCCAGCCCTGAATGCTTGTGTAAAAGTTAATAAATTCAGCTCGTAATCATTATGCACATGCTAGTTATAATAATTTACTGTCCATACCAAATCTTTATAAGCATTGTAATTAAATATAAAATGCACATTAGAATTATAATGAGTAATTAGGGCAACATAACTAATGTGCATAAAAGTCCCGAAGCTCATTAAAATGTTAAAAGAGGAAACCTGCTCCTGCTGGAGTTTTTGTGCTTTCCCTGTGCCTGGGAATGCCATGTTTTTAACTGTTCCTTTAGACATTTAAAAGCAAAATGAAAGTATTTGGGTAGGGGACCAGGTTCTACAGGACTTTGAGTTGTTTTTGAACAGAACTTAAGTTGTAAAATTTGGTTTTCCAGCACAAACGCCCGACTCATGCGAGGGTGCTGGGGAGCTCAGATGCGCGGAATCAGAATCACGGAGCAGTTTGGGCTGGGAGGGACCTAAAACCCCCTCTCATCCCACCCCTGCCGTGGGCAGGGACACCTCCCGCTATCCCAGGGTGCTCCAGCCCCGTCCGGCCTGGGCACTGCTGTGTGCTGTGGGACCCGCGGGGGTGACACCGACCCCCGGGGGACCTCCGGCACCGCCCCGGGGCTGCTGGGCCCCGCTCTCCTCCCCGCCGCAGAGCCCGCTCCCAGATCCCCTGTGGGGACACGTAATTTGGGGATGCTAAAGGGGTATTTTGGCTCCAGCCCCGCTGTCCCTCCTGAGCCGCCTCCGCGGGGGACAGCCGTGAAGGGCGTTGGTCAGACTCCAGGGAAGCTGCGCCTCGGAGCACCCGCTCCAAAAAGCCTTTCCCAGCAAAGCACTTACAAGTATTTGGGAAATTGATATTAAGTCAGTTCCCGTCATCTATTTCCAAGCCAGAAAGTCGGCATTTATTTTAAGTGCCCTGCTCTGCAGGGATGAACCACGGGAGAGATTGAACTGGAGGGAGAAAAACCTGCGGCTCTGAGTCACAGACGCTCAGTGCTGCTGACAGACAGATACAATCAGATTTTTCCTCTGTCATTTTATATAACCATTATTTAGGGGATCTATAAATGACAAATACATTTTAAATTATTGGCCTTACACCAGGTTTTATTGTTAACATCACTGTTAGATTTTATTGCAGTGTCTCTGTCATCCCACTGACTTGTCTGGGATAATCCCACCATGGGAGCTGTGGGGGGCTGTCACCTCCTTCCCTCCTCCTGCAGCCTCTCCCAGGTTTCCTCTCCCAGGTTTCCCTCCCTCCTGCTGCTCTATCCCTTTGAGCCAAGGTGTTATTTCCTGCTGGCTCGTGTATTATTATTTGTAACGAGGTGCCCCACACACACTCCCATCACGTCTGTGTCGGCAGCGCAGCGGGAATCCTTCCCACGTAACTTATTGAGGGGAAACCCAGGGAAAGCTGCAGCTGTGGGAGTTTGAGGGAAGGCTGGAGCTGGAATCTCGCCTGTCCCACATGTCTCTTCAGCCTCGGCTTCTTTTTTAACCAAATTTCTCCTCCCAGCTTTGTCTCTTCCCTTTCCAGAGCCCAGCTCGGCAGTGGGAGCAGCAGGGTTTGGGATTTCATCTGGAGTTACTCAGTCTTCCATGTCTGAGGGATTGTTGGCTCCCTAATCAGTGCTCCAGGAACGTGTCTGCAATGTGTAGTTTGTCTTTAGATTAAAACCCATAAAATAACCTGACAATGATAAATCCAAGAGGATGGTGGCTCCAAAGATCTCCAGTTTGTGTTTCCATGCCTGTATTAACCAGGGATTTCCTGGAGCAGGGAACATTGATTTTCATTTTTGTTCTGAGCAAGCAGAAGCTGAAATCCTTCTGAAAGGGAGATCTGAGAAAACTTCTTTTTCAGAAGTTTTGCAGTAGTTTCCAAGCAGACAGCACAGCCTGGAATTGTTCTTTGGAGCTGGGATGCAGCTGGCATCCCCTTCCCAGCTGCACCAGGAGCGCAGGGCCTGGGGCTCCTGCCTGAGAAAGCAGCAGCAAGCTGCACGTTTTTATGCATCATTTCATTCTGAAACATATTGTCAGTGATGTTCTGCTTTTGTGTAAAAAGCAGCCAAGCAACCAAAACAAAAACATCCTAAAAATCCCTGCAAAACACCAAGGAAAATTTGAGCAGGCCCAGGGGGAAGCATCAAGGTGGTCCTTTTCAGAAAATAGAACTCTGTACGTGGCTCAGGCCTTTGCTCATCCTTATTTGCTCTTCCAGTGGTCACAGCTTTCATACAATTTGAGGGAAGGAGTGGGAATGTTTCACTTGTCCCTGTTATTTCTACGGAGTAACAACAACAATCTGTGGTTTTTCCTCTGCAGATTAAGGAGAAGTAGTCATGCAAATTGCTTGTACATTTATTACCTCCTTGAAATGTTAATGTTATTGGTTGAAAATGAAAGGATTTATGGACTGGTTTGTTGTAATCCTTGGGAAGAGGAAGTTGGAGGCAAAGGGTGTGTTCAGCTGTGGGAAATCTTAGCCAGGCTTGTGGGAGGATGGGAGCGATGGAAGAGAGAGGAGCAGCTCTTGTTGAATCCCAGGTGAAACTTCCTCGCGTGGAATTGTGCTAAGTGCTGAGGGTGTGTTTGCTTTCTCCGGGATGCGGCAGCTAAATTCCCAGGAGATGTCCTTCCTGCGGCGTGGAACAGCAGCTGTTGGTGCGGCAGGGAGGGGACGTGGCTGTCCCTGCCCTGCCGCAGAGCTGCTGCTTCTCTGGCAGGGCCTGGAGAAGATTCAAGTCTCTTCTGACCCAAATCAGGGGCTCGGCCTCTCGCAGCCCTGCCCAAGGTGCTGCTGAAAGCAGAGGTTGACGTGGCTTCGTGACAACGAGACTTCCAGAGCTCGGTGGCCAGGGCTGCTCTGTCACTGCGCAGGTTAAGGCACACGGAGGAAGATCCAATCAGAAGCCCCTTGGAATGATTTACAGGGAAGCCGGGAATGCTAAATGGCGTGCGGAGGTTGTGGATGCAGAGATAAGGCTGCAAGAGGGTTTAGCAGACCCCAGGCATTGAGTACTTAAGGTTTACAGAGCAATTCCGTCGGTTTACAACAATTCCAGCCGTGCTTCACTGCAGATTGGAGATAGCAGCGTTCACCCAGAATCAATCCGCGCACAGGTCAAACTGTGTGCACCTGTGTGTAAAGGAGCCTGTCCAAAATTCCCCTGGGATGCGGTGAGCCACTCCCACCAAATCCCTTGCCTTTCCCACCAGGGAGGGGTTTGCCCCTCGAGGAGTGTGGAGCTGGGGCGGGGGAGCGGGGCTGCCAGCCCAGGGCTGCCATCAGGGACGGTCCTTCGGCAGCTCCTGGGATTTTTTGCCCCGAAGTGACAAAGGTGCTGCTCCAAATGGTTTTCCAAGGCCATAAAGGATAATGGCTTATCCTTTGCTTCCCTCCTTGGCTGGGCAGCTGATGTCTGTGCCTGTCCCCATCTGTGCCATGCCAGAGCTCCCGGTAGGATCAGGCTCAGCTGGGATGGCCCAGGGACCCTTCACCACCCAGAGGGCTCAGGCAGGGCTTACCTGGAGCTCCTGGGATCAGGTCCGGGGGCGGTGGGGGAGCAGCAGCACCACGTGAAGGAGGCAGACGCGAGGCAGGCAGAGCTTTACATAAACACCTCAGAGCAACATCTGGAAAACTGCTCGGGAAAAAATAAACAGATTTTTATTTATAAGTTATGTGGTTTGGGTTTTATAGCATTTTGATGATGCACATAAATTATTGTTTAAAACCAGAAAACGTAAAAAGTTCCAGGAGGAGGCAGTTGTTTCCTTTGATAATCTCTTTCCTGAGGAATTTGCTGTGTTTTATTTTCAGCTGGCAGTTGCCTTTTGCTGGCAAGTGGGGAACCTGACAATGGCTTTTTATCTTTATTTGTATCTGCAGTTCTAAGCTCAGAAAGTTTATTACTATTTACAATGTTTACTATTTAAAAAGACAAAATGCACTTACTGAAACAGCTCTCTATGCAGTGGAATGATGGGAAAGTCACTTTGCTGTGATGTTTGTGGTTGGCTCATAATTTTGAAGGTTTATTCTTTCAATATGTAAAATGAGATCTCACAGGCCACCTGAGCTCTGGGTTTGTCTGCGTTTGTGAGCTCTGGGTTTGTGTTTGCAGGGGACCTGATGCAGGAGATAAGAGGAGCTGGCACTGGGGACCTGTGGCGGGGGGTCCTCGGAGCCTCTCAGAGCCCCAGGGTTGGCCTTTCCTGTGCTTTCTTCCAGTCCTCAGGATTTAAACGCACCTTGCATGACACTAATGCTGATGGTTTACGTTGGGTAACTGTGTTGGAAAACCAGCTTTTTTCAGGGTTGGATTGCTCTCTCTTCATGTCTCAGTTGTGTTTTCACACCAGACACACGGAACAGGTCTCAGGATCTGCAGTGTGGGATAATTTTTGCTCTGCTGGAGGAAAACCTGGCTGAATGTGCCTTGAGTGGAGAACAAAACTGGCCCGGGCCGAGGGGCCGAGGAGGAGGAGCAGCGGCGTTGAGTGACCTGCGGATCCAGATGCCAATGTCCATTTTACAATTCTTTTTTTTCAGTTGCCCCCACAATTCAGGAACTTAAATCCAGCGGTGTGGTGCTTGGAGGGAACGGCCTGATTCGGTGCGAAGGTGCAGGAGTTCCTGCCCCGGTCTTTGAGTGGTACAAAGGAGAGAGGAAGTAAGTAGCCGGTGCTCGCCCTCCCCTCGTGTGCCAGGGCTGCTGCCAGGCGCGGGCTGCCCCCGGGCTGGCAATTCCAGCAGGTTCCTGAGCTCAATTCCAAGCTCCAGCGGCAGTGCTTGGAGCTGCCGGCTCCGGGAGCTGCCCCGTGGTGGTAGCTGCTGTTCTGTGCTGGGCTGAGAGTGGTAATTGCAATAATGAGCCTGACATCCAAACGTGTTCAGTAATTACAGCCTTTTAAGGATAATAACCAGAAAAGCACTGAAAAATCTACTAAAAGGATTTTTTTCTTAATTCGCCTTCCTCGGTTTTGAAAGCAAGACCTTGAACCAGAGCTTCCTGTGTGTGAATTTTCCCGAGTTGTGCCGGGGGTGGTCTCTGTTCCATGGGGTGGAGCAGAGCTCTGCAGGTCACTGCACCCACGGGGGTTTGGGGAGCACTCCCTGCCTGAACCCCAAACCTGACCTTGTGTTTTGGGTTTGTTTGCAGCCCGCTGCCCTTGCAGGCCGTGGGGGCTGTGACAGTGCAGGCACCTCTGCAGTCACCTTTATTTTAAAGCCAGCTCGTGAAGCAGGGAGGTGTTTTTCTTTTTGAACAGCACGCTTTGGTTTTCAGCTCTTGGCTGATGCAAGGGCCTCCTCTTGTTGTGTTCACAGGACTGTGCAAAGCAAGTGGACATTGTCCCTTGTGGCTGTTGAGCCCTTGGAATTTCCCAGCTTCCAAGCGTTGGCTTTTTCAGCTCAAACTTCCCATTAAACCTGGGAGCTGACAGGAGAATATTAATGACCCTTTTTCACAGAAAGCCATCTGTCAGCTCGTTCCTCAGCTGCTCCCCTCCCGCAGCAGTAGCTGCTCACCCTCCTCCCTCCCTTTGCCGAGCAGCCGGAGCTGCTGCGCCCCACCTTCTCCTAAAGCCTTCTCTAAAACTGCTGTTCCCAAATGGAGCAGGGAATGCTTTTCCTCTGCTGGTGAGATCCTTCTGCCTCCTGCGTGCACCGCGCTCGTTGTGTTGTGCCCGTGCTGGGGCAGTGGCAGCGCAGACACGTCCTGCAGGCAGCGTCTCAGCTCAGGGTCTGGCACTCCGGGCTCACGCAGCAGCCCCCAGAGTGCCGATCACCTTTCCATTTAGAACTCTGCCCAAATTCCTTTCTCCTGAGTGCTTTCAGGCGAGCAGAGCATTTCAGGACACCAAAGCTGTGCTTCTGTTCCTGTTCCGGCTGGTGTTTCACCTCAGCAAGAAACACGCTGTCCTGGTGGTCCTGCTGCTCCCATATTGTGTCAAATCCAACGCTCCATCCTTTTCAGGAGTTGGACTCTGATGATCCTTGTGGGTCCCTTCCAACTCAGGATATTCCATGAGCTGTTGTTGTAGATGACTACAGAGGCACTGGGGGTCTCTGAACCCCATCCCTTGCAGGAGAGAGGGAAATACCTCCACGCTGGATTTGTCTCCAGTGTACCCCCTTTCCCTCGGGACAGCCAGCACAGGGTGAGCCCTGGGCAGCTCCGGCACGGCTCTGACGCAGTGCCGAGCAGGTTCAGCCCTCAGGGTGGCTCACAGGAGCACCTCCGTTACCCTGCAGATAATTTGCAGCTGTCCTACAAGGCTGGATTTACACGTGGGAGTGCGCACCCTGCTGTGTTGTCTGCTAACAGGATAGGGAGAATCCACGTGTTCACATACTCTTGGGCTGGGACTTCTCTTTTTTCTGGACGTCTGGTTGGATTGTTGAATAAATGAGCAGTGGAGTTAGCCCTGAAAGCATAACTGTGTTCAGTGTCTGAAACAAGGCTTTTGGGGGTGGAAACTGTATGGTTGTTACTTAAATTAATGTAAATCCAAACCCACCATTCCCAGACTCCAGGGATCATCTCATCATAAAATAACCATTAAAGCTAAACACAGAGGCAGTAACAGAATATATTGAGTTTAAATTGTTGGTCTTGGAGGCAGAGAGGGCTAATTCTGCCTAATCCCTGAGTTCCCAAGAGTTGCTGTTCAGTAGCTTTCCATAGGTGCTGGTGCACAGGGTGGGGTGAGCTGGGCAGAGAAAATTTGGGGGAGATTGTTTGTAAAAGCATCTTAAAATTGTCATAGAAACATCAAATGGTTTGGGTTGGAAAGGGTTTTAAAGTTTATGCCATTCCACCCCCTGCCATGGGCAGGGACACCTTCCACTGTCCCAGGTTGCTCCAAGCTCTGTCCAACCTGGCCTTGGACACTTCCAGGGATGAGGCACTTCCAGGGATGGGGCATTATAAATGTGAGTGGCTTCTAAAATTGTTGAAGGATTCCCTGTGGAGAGGAGAGCGGCTCCACTGCGCCAGCTCTGAAACCACGTCTGTTCACAGGTTGTGTTCTGGGGTTACAGGAATTAGAACTCAGACATTAAACAGCCACAGGGAAGAAGCCCAAAATTCACCTAAATAAAATATTAAAATATTAATTCCCTTTTTCTTCTCAGAGCAAACAAGACTTACATTTGAAATAACAAAACTCATTATAATGGCTTCATCTATTACAGTAATGTGGAGATATTCAAAGACGAAACCAAAGGCAGGGCCCCTGGGGGCTGGCACTGATGCAGGAGCCGTGGATGCGTAGGAGTAATCTCTGGAATTAAAAGGAGATCACTCTTCCCGTTATAACTGGCACAAAGCAAAAGGTGAAGGAACGTGCAGGGTGGCTGCACACACCCCAAAAAGCTGTTCCAGCCTGCGAGGTAACGGGGTGAGCCCCAGACAAGTGATAAATGTGTGTTCACTCCATGAGTGAAGCTGAGCAGTGCACGGGAGCAATTAATTCCAAAGGAAAAGCAGCTGCTCCTTCCAACAGCACATGGAAACCCTCCGGACTCTGAGCTCCTGCCAGCCAAGGCCAGCTCCTCGGCCCGGTGATCGTGTGGCTCATTGCTATGCACATCCATCCTGCTCCACTTGCTCCAGAACTTCCAGCTCTCACCCTCAGCCAGCAGGGACGTGGAGGGAAGGGGGTGTGGGAGCAGTGGGGCAGGAGAGGGGCACAGTAGGAGGGGAAGGGTCCTGAGCTGGCACCCCCTCCTCATCCCCTCGGCAGCCTGGGGGAGGCAGTGGGTCACAGCAGGCAGGCACAAGGTTTTTGTGGCAGGTGTTGCCCCTGACAGAGCATGGGGACAGCAAAAATCCCAACACTTCATTGTTTTCAGGGAAAAAAAGAGTTCAACTTTATAACTGTAAAATAGAGAGGCTGTGGTTCAGAGTGTGGTTATGGGCCGAAAGGATGGAGCTGGCTTGGGAACAGCTGCTGCACACCATAGAAACCCAGACTGGTTTGGGTTGGAAGAACATTAAATCCCATCCCATCCCATCCCACCCCTGCCATGGCAGGGACACCTCCCACTATCCCAGGCTGCTCCGAGCCCTGTCCAGCCTGGCCTTCCAGGGATCCAGGGGCAGCCACAGCTGCTCTGGGAAGCTGTGCTGTGCCCTCCCCACCCTCCCAAGAAGGAACAGCCAGAGGTGGACACAGAGCTTTGGCTCTGGCAGCCCGAGTTTCCCTGGGAGAGGGGCAGGATCAGACCCGGAGAGGCAGCAGCTGGGGTTGGGCGGGAAGGAGGCTCTGGGGGTCTCCTCTGGGAGAGGCAGGGAGCAGAGGGACAACACTGGTGGGTTTGGAAGGAGAACATCCACGTGCAAAGGCTGAACGGACACATTTCTGCCTGGCACAGAAGTTTTCTCTTCCTGGAGAAAAGGTGAATCTTCCAAGTGCACTGTTCACCCCAAACCAGGCACTTCAATCCCACTTTTTTATGTTTCCGTGTCCGTGGGATGTGCCATGTCCTCTCCCCAGCCTGGGGCTGGAAGAGCAGGGTCCCTCACAGCAGCACAAGGTGCCCAGGGAGGAGAGGTCCTGTGAGTGCAGCCGCCTGTCGTGATCCAATGGGAAGAGAGGCACTCACGTAACAGGGAGGAATGTTCAGTCCACAACCTGCAGAAGTGCAATTAATGGCAGATTTGCCAAGGTTTTTAGACAGAACGGTAGAAGATTGCATTAATTCCCAGGATGTATGATTATATCCTTCAATATAGCAGACAAAAATTGTATTCTTAATCCAAAACTCTGCTCCTTTTGGGAAATAGGAGGAATTATGAGTAATAATTGTAGCAAGTTTTTTAATAACACAGTTCCCCCTCTCATCTCCGTGTTTGATCAGACGTGCTTTGCCTACAACAACATCATTTCAGTTGGTCCTCCTGCTTTGCCCCGGTGCCTCAGGAATGCTTCTGGCATGGCTTGGGGAGCAGTACCCAAACACCTGCATTTTTCCTGTGAAATTTGGGGTGGGAAGCTCAAAGCTGGGTGAAAAGAGCCCTGATTTGGCTTTTTCCTGTGCTTCATTACCTGGTTCCTGCCAGGTTGCTGCCTCAGCAGCTGCTGTAGCCCATCCTTCCTAATTGCAAGGCTCATCTGCAGTTGTAGAGCCCCATAAAACAAACCCCGATCTCAGTCCTGGCTCCTGATCCTCACCTGCCATCAGCCAGAGCTGTGAAAGGACACAACAAACTCCAGAGTCTGAAAAAACCTCTTTGAAAGACTTCCAATGATACTCCAGAGTCTGAGAAAACCCTCTGAATGACTTACCAGGATACCTCTCTGCCCCAAGGAAGAAGTTTCAATTTCCAGCTGGCTTTGCCCACCTTAAAATCCAAGCTCTGCATCCGGGAGTTCCTATCCCCACCTCCTCCAGGCAGGAGGGGCTGTGGGTGTTTCTCTTCTTTCAGTTGTAGGACACACAGGCAGCAATTATTCCCCTCAGCCCCCCAGCTCCAGTTGTCCATGGCCTCTCCATGTGCCAGGAATTGTGCTCAGCAGACGACGCTGGCAGCTCTCAAAGAGCTCCCGGTGCTCCCAGGGATGTCTGTAAAACCAGGAAAAAAAAAAAAAAAAAGAGATATTAAAAAAAATCGTGGTTGTGGTATATGAGTTATAGACATTTTCTTTTTGCTTTCTAGACTGATCAATGGTCAACAAGGAATCACTATTAAAAATTATAGTACGAGATCCCTGCTTACTGTTACCAATGTGACAGAGGAGCACTTTGGCAACTATACTTGTGTCGCTGCCAACAAGCTAGGGACGACCAATGCCAGCCTGCCTCTCAACCGTAAGTACGGGGCCCGTGCCAGGTGCTCAGGGGTGGTTCTCCCCACACACACGGCCTCCAAAGCCCGCAAGGAGCAGCCTGCTCTGCCCCCTCCCAACACCGTGCAAGTGCCGTGGCGCTCCCCGGCTGGAGATACTGCACTGGGTGGTTGTTCCGTGCTGGAGAAGGGTTTGGGTTCTGAAAGCCGTGGCACGGTTTGGGGGGGTCAGGGAGTTGTGCATCTACCGAAAGTCACAGCTAAACCCACCCCGCCACCGAGGTGCAGAGGCAGAATTTGCACAGCCACATCTTTCTGCTCAGAGTGGCAGTCACTGATCCCCGAGGTGCCGCTGTGGACAAAGGTCAGAACTTTTCCAGCTAATTCCAAGGAATACCCTGGGCTGAAGAACTGGGATGTGCCAGAGCTCTGCTCACACCTCGATTTGTCAGGCGTTGGTGCAGAGAAGTGAAACCTCTTGGAAAAGACAGTGAGCACTGTAAGAGGCAAAGCATTGAGATGCTCAGCCTGGAGGTTGCCTGAAATGGGTCTCGAAAGTCCTGTTTGGGAGGTATTTTTAGCTGGGAATGGGTAGCATTTCACTTTTGTTGAATATTTAGCCATCTGCTGGTGGCATCCAAAGATCCTCACAGTTGAGCTCTGGTGCTGATCTGTTCTGATGGTGGTAAAAAGGAAAGACAAAACTCAGGATGTATCCTACACATTTTTCTCCACATAAAGGTCTTCTTTACTGAGCAGAAATGCAGATTTTCAGTTGCTTAAATCCCACAGTTATTGCCTTCTAGCCATGAAATTTCCTTCTGAACGTACTTCCCATATGATGTGTATTGTCAGGATATTCTAAATTCCTGCAGAAGAGATGTAACAGGCAGAAAATAACATGGAGCCTTTGCTGCCATTTATTGAATATTTGAGGAATCATTACCAAAGCAGGACCGATGTTACACTTATTTTAAACAGGAAATGCAAGTGAAAACAAAGGAATATTATGCCAGAAGGAGATGGAATTTGGTGTATTTGCAATTCAGAGCAGGTGAAAGGAAGGTCTGGCTTCACTTGAATGGAGCAGAGCTGAATCTGTCTCTGAGCTACTGCCAGGATTTTTCCGTCTTAAATTGTGAGGTGCCTCGTAGCCACCCTTAAAAAGCACTCGAGATGCAGTGGTTGAAAATGTCATAGGAGTACCAAGTACGTTGGTACAAATCATAACAGTAGACGTTCTCCATCAGGAAAGAGATGGGCCGTGGGGAGCAGAACGGTCTGAGAGGAAATGCGGAGATCTGGGTCTGCTCCTGACCTCGGGAGGGAAGCGGGGGGATGTTGGCTCAGAGCTTTGACTGAAAGACCAAGAGGAAATGTCTTTATCCTATGATTTTTTAAATCCAGTCAAAACAAGGAGAGCTTTCCTAGAGGTAGTGACCTAGATTTTTGTTGGGAATGAAGATCATTTGGTGGCATTCTTCCTTTGCTTATAATTTACATTAATATTATCTAGAAGTGTTATCACTTTAAAAAACAAACCAAAAAATAATTAAGAAAAATTCTCAGTGTAGCAACTTGTTAAGTGCGGACTCCTTAATCCTTCAGCGTGAATTTTCTCGTGTGAAACTCTTACATTTAATTTTGTTGGCAGAGAGAGGGGACCATATGTGCTGGTTCAGGTATGTGCGAGGGAGCTGCGAGTTACTGCTCGGCTGCAACCCTCAACAACCAAACGTGGGCTTCAGTGCAGTTTGAGTGTTAAAATAGAATGGCTGCTGTATCTCGGGGTGTATCTCGGGGTGTATCTTGGGGTGTATCTCGGGGTGTATCTCAGTGTATTTCAGGGTGAATCTCAGTGTATTTCAGGGTGTACCTCAGGGTGTATTTCAGGGTGTATCTCAGGGTGTATCTCAG
>WBMZ01005345.1:44984-71845 GCA_013400975.1 Atrichornis clamosus
GTGTATCTCAGTGTATCTCCGGGTTTATTTCAGGGTGCATCTCAGGGTGTATCTCAGGATGTATCTCAGTGTATCTCAGGGTGTATTTTAGGGTGTGTTTCAGGGTGTCCCTCAGGGTGTATCTCAGGGTGTACCTCAGGGTGTACTTCAGTCTGTACCTCAGTGTGTAGCTGCACTGGTGTGACGCAGTCTGAGGTGTGGAGGGCTTGGAGTGGCATCGTAACCGTGGGGATTTGGGAGCTGCCATCCCATGGGAAACCACCACGGGTGTGCAAAGACATGGGGAGGGGTATCCCAACCCCAGCAGGATCACCTCGGGCCCCCAGTGTGACCCCTGTGCTGTGACCCCTGAGCACAGACCCCTGACACTGCCACTGCGGGCACCTTGCCCAGCTTCACTGGGCAGTGGCCACTCGGCTGCCTCTCTCTGCTCTCAGGGTGGGATTTTTAGGAAAAACCTGTGTGGCAGAGTTAGCAGATCTGTGTTTTTGTCTTTTCACATCCCCCTACAATACACATAACGCACACAATGTACATGATGTGCCCAAATGACCTGGCAGCTGTGCACAGCTGGGGACCTTTCTCGGGGACAGGGCTAAGCCCTTTCTCCATTACTGATATCTGCATCCAGTGCAGACACAGAACTCCAGGATACCAGAAAAAGGATTCTTTCCTTTGCTGTGGAGAGGGCTCTGGCTCTCTGTGATCCGTCCAGGCAGCCCTGAGCTGACAGAAAGTCAAAAGGAGGGTAAAGGACTGTCGGGACAAGTCACGGGCTGACTTTGTGTGGCTGGGACACGGAGCGAGCCGAGGACGCGGTGGATTCATGGAGCTGGACAGGCAGTGCCCACGGGGGGATGAGGAAGGAGGAGAGGTCACCCAGAGCCACTTCTGCGCTGGGGACAGGCAGCCAGGTCACTTTGCCAAAGAGCCTCCTGTCTGGGGAGTTATGAACATCCCAGATCCCGTGAACATGGTGGAATTTCTTGTATCCCTGACTGAAGACTCGTTGGCCTAAGATCCAGCTATTAATATGAAATTCAGCAGCTGTAAAAGAGAAAGTCTGAGCCTTGAGGGGGAAATGCAGAGAAGTAGTGGTTCCAAAAAATGAATAATTAATGGCAATTTGCTAATTATTCATGGATGAGTCCTGTGGATCATCCAACTGTGTTGGATTTTGTGGGGAAGCGTTTGAAGTACGCGATCCTCCCAGAGCAGCCGCAGGAGGCCGCTTGGACAGGCCTATCCTGGCATCTCTGGGCCTAATGGATTGGATCTTTAGCTCTGCCTACCCTGGCTTTTCCCAGAATTTCTGGTACTGAAAAAGAAGATGAATGTAGTCCTTCCCTGTAAATAAAGCTGGGATTTGCTGATTCATTAAGCCCAGGAGATGAGGCGTTACGATGTGTACTCAGGGCCAGAGGTTCCCTCTCCAGGGGCGAGGAGCCAGCAGGGACTGATGGAATAGCCCTTTTAATTAAGCAGATTTGGCTTTTAAATTAGCCCAATCTTAATTTGAGACAAAAGGCATTTTCCTACAGACAAATTTGCCAGGCTGTGGGGAGGGGAGGGAGCGCTCATTAACCACTGGCAGCTGAAGGGGGTTCATTGAGGTGTTTTTCCCAAGCAGCCAAATCTGAGATGGTCTCAATTGCTGCTAAAGCAGCCACGTCCTTACCCTGGTGCCTCCTGTCCTCATGTTCTCCTGACCACACTTGGGAGTGGATTTCCTACTTCCTCTCACATAGCTGAGTTGTGGCTGAAGGTTTTTCCTCCCTTTCTTTGATGAGGATAAAGGTGGAGACATTGCTCAACCTCTGCTCCCCAGGGTGGGATGTGGGATGTGGGATGTGGGATGTGGGATGTGGGATGTGGGATGTAGGATGTGGGGTGAGATGCTGCCTCCACAAGCCATTGGTGAGCTGCTGTTGATCCCAGCACAGGGATCTGCTCCATGGCACTGCAGATCCAGGTGGATCAGGCTGCAGGGAGCCGTGGGGTGAGATCCTGGCTTGGGCAGGGGTGTGATGCCAACCCCTCGCCCCCCAAGCCTGGCAGATGGGTGGCAGAGCTCCTCATCACCTCAGCATGTGTTAAATTAGGGCAAGAAACTGAGGGGCTCTTCAAGTGCTGCATTTTCAATCTGTGGAAACTCTAAACCAACGTCAGAGTCTTCACAGAGGAGTTAAATTCACTGCACTGTGGGATCTCTGTGTGTCCCCTCAAGGTGTCCCCAGCAAAAGTCTGGGCTCATGGAAAGCCGTCACCTCTCAGAAGGTGAAAATAATCATTGCTCCTCTATTGGATGGGTGTGTCTTCTTATGTAAAGGTATTATTTCTATGTTCTAAAAAGCATCTCAAATACATTCCCTAATAGTTTTAGGAATCCTATAAACAATTTGACTGGGAAGGAGCGCTTTTCTTAAGAAAACCTTGCAATCCACAGGAAATATCCATGTCCTGTCCTAACAGCTGCCAAAGAAATTGCTTTTTACATGGCTGGTTATATGATCCAGAGGCGTTGCTGATGTCCAGGTTTATGCAGAATCCTTGGATATATTGCCAGTAACGACGCAAAAAATGTAAATGCAAAAAGCTGGCCCAAATGTCAGGAGTGACATTTGGCAGGAGGTGTGCGAGGGCTGTGGTGGTGTTTCCTGTGCTGATTCAATCTCACCACTGCTTTACCGAGTAAGCATCCGCCCGTGAGCTCCAGGTTAGTGCAGCACGCTTGGAATCCTGTCTCCAGCACTCCGGAGGCGCCAGACCGTGCCCTCAATTTACATGTGTTGATTGCCTTGTGTGCTGGTTCCTACACGGAGATCCCTAATTACACTTGTGCATTAATAGTTCCAATACATCGGGTTTCATTTCGGAAACGTAAACAAAATGAATTTTCTCCCCAAAATGCAAATGAGCTCATTATAACTTGCACGTAGCCTGTGCTGATGTGTGTTCCTCAGAGGCACTGGGAGCTGTTGGGGTGCTGTTGGCTGCTGGAACACCAGGATGCACAGGAATCGAGGGGCTCTGCAAAGAGGTGGAATGGCCGTGCTGGGACCCCTCCCCTAAATAAGGGGACAGGGCACTGCTTTCCACAGGGATTTCCTGGCAGTGCCTCCGGCTGTGCCGTGTCCTGACCATCAACCCCAGACCAGAACATCAGAGACCTCCTCAGTCATGGACTCAGTGGTCTCAGAGGTCTTTTCCAACCTGAATGCTCCTGTCTGAACTGGGGGCACGGCCCTGGTGCTGCTCCCCACTCCTGTGACTTGTTCCCTGTGGTCCACAGAGACCTTCCACCACCGTGGGCATTTTATAGACGTGCTTCTTCCTCACTTCAGCAACTTTTGTATTTAAACCAAATGTTTCGTATTTAAACCAAATATTTTCCAGCTGAAGCCCATTCCACCCACCACAGTCACTGTGGGAAGAAGAGAGAGCAGTGTTTCTCAGGAATGAGGAGAGCTGGGATCTGGGCAGAGGGAGGGAGGGTGGTGCCGTGGTAGCTGGTTCTGCCTGGAATGGCCCCTGGTGCAGCCAGGGCTGGGCTGCACCCCGAGACCTCTCCCAGGAGCATCCCCAGACCTCCTCCAGGATGTGGATTTGCTGTTCTGCCTGGAAGGGCCGCTGGTGCAGCAAGATCTGCACTCTGGCTGTGCTCCCTCTCCCACACCAACCTCTGGACTTCCCATGGGATTTCTCCCACGTTAGCCAGGCTGTGTGTGGGCAGGGTTACCAGGAATTTACACAGACTTAATTAACGTGCCAGGACTGCTTGGGTCGTGTCTGTTCACACAGCTCAGTGTCATCGTTAAACTCAGCAGTTTCATTTTATTGACTGAGAAATGATATTTTAGTGGATTTGAATACGTGACAAGTTTCTGCTCAGTTTTAGCTCGGTAGCTTTGCCTGGCCTACCAAATCTGACATTTCTAGAGAGAAATGCACTCTCCAGGGAAATTCCCTTTGTGCCCACACTTTCAGCTGTTGTCCAATTACCTGAGAAAGATTTTGCTATTTTATCTCTCAAATACCAGCCTGCAAAGGAAATCAAATTTCAATTTGCATAGTTCTGTCTCAGCCAGGCAGGCTGGTCTGCATCAAAAAAATCATATAAAAAGTGTATATATATATCTATATATATGTCTATAAAAATTTAAATGAAAATTCCTGTAGTCATTAGGAGCCAATTCAAAGCCTGCTGCAGTCAGTCAGAAGACATTTATTGATTTAATAAGGTTTGGATCAAGCCCAAAGTCTCCTGTAGCCATCACTGTGCAGGAACTGGAGCCACAGACCTTGTTTTTCCTGGCATCCCTTCCAGTCCTGCCCCGGGATGCAGTCACTGTCCTGAGCTCATCCAGCTCCTGCTGAGCCTGCAGAGAAACTCTCTCCCTCCACATCTCCACAGGGGTGATGGACAGGGAACAGAGCTGAAATCCCAAACACTTTGTAAAGGGGTGGCCACACATCTGAGCCTCGTGCTTCTTCTGGCTTCCCCCCTTCAGAAAGCCAAGCCACGTCTTTGCCTGGAGCATTGTCCCATCTGGAAGCTCCTGAGGTCCAGGATTTGCCTGTTCCCTTACAACCTCCCTTAGCAAGGGGGATTTTGCTCTTTCTTCCCTCTGTGTGTGCTCTGCCTTCACTGGGGGCATTTCTGATCCAAGTCCATGGTTTATCTTTCCACATCCAAGTTGGGCAAATAGGGCCAGCTGCTCCAGGTGAGCTGATCCATCGTGGAAAGGCTCTGTCCTGGACATGGACACCCAGATCCTGACCAGAGTTGAAATTCAGGGCAGCAGAGAAGCAGGGCATTGGTTCCTTGAGGACCCTGCTCAAAGATCCAGGTGCATTCATCCAGGGCACTTTAATGGAGTATTCGTATTCCCAATGGAAAACAACTCCCTGAAAACCTCCAGCCATCCCCAGTGGGATTCATAGACAAAGGGAAAGCCTTCCTTGTCTCCCAGGGGGAAACGCAGCTGAGCAGCTCAGCCAAACCAGAGTTCCCCCACATCCCAGGGACCTGGGGGACTCATTCCAGAACAGATTGCTGGGACAGAGTTAAAATCTCAGCACCTTGGATTCATCTATTCGCCCAGGATTAGATAAATGGCCAAATCCTGTGCTGATGTAAGTCATAATAATTCTGTTAACTGTTGGGTTTGAGCTCCCTCCATATGGATGCCAACTGCTGCTCCAGGTAACAATTACTGAGAGTTATGAAGAAATTTTCTCTAAATCCATTTTCCAGCTTGAGCTTTATTATGAATTATATGACAATAAGTGACTGAGATGGGATGAGGTAGAAATAACCCATTGAGCAAGGCCAGGAACACGGGTTTCTCCTTGACATTTAGCAGAGCATTTAAAGGCCAGGGAGTGGATCTGTGGCGGAGGGGAAAAATCAAACCAAAGCCCAGGGGTCTTTGCTCTGGGGTCTTGCTGAAGTTGCCCTGATGTTCCGGTTTGCTCCATTTGTGTTGCAGCCACCGGCTGTGCAATGACTCCCCCAGCTCACGGGGTTCAGACATGTCTTCTGACCCAGCTGGATAAGTCACAGGGGCTGAAGCGTGGCCAAATCTTCATCTCAAGTGTCAGCTAATTATCATAAAATCATGGAATATCCCGAGCTGGGAGGGACCCCCAGGGATCATCCAACTCCTGGCCCTGCACAGACACCCCAACAACCCCGCCCTGTGCCTGAGGGCGTTGTCCAAGCATTGATTAGAACATTCCAGGTCATCCCTGGAATTTAATTCCCTGCCCATGCTCCCCTCAGGGGGAGGAGCAGCAGTGGTCAGAGCTTGCTGGAACTCAGGTTTCTTTTCACGGAGTGGAAAACCTTGAAGCAAATTAAATTGAAAATCCAAAGAATACCTTGTGTAACAAATGGGGTGAAGACTGGAAGTGCTATAAATAGCTCTATAAATCATGATATAAATATATTTTACAGCTCAATCTGCAGCACAAACTTCATCTTGGCCTCAAAACTTTTGGAGGATGGAGGGAGGGGGCTCAGAAAAGGGTGATAGGAAACAAAGGATGAAACAATCCCCAAGTCAAGAGATTAAAGACAATTACTGCCTATCTTGTGCAGGAAAAGTGGGTTATTGAAATATTGGCGAGCCTGGAGAAGCTGCATTAGGAAGTTTTCTCATAACAGAAGCCCAGGAGGGATTCACTTGCACTAATCAGTGGCAAATTTTAAACGTAATGCAAAGCACTCCTTCATTAGAAGATTATTAAGTGTAGAACTTCTTTTCATATCAAGTTGTTGAGACCAAAGCTCGGGGGGCCTTAAAAAGGAATTAGATATTGATCAAGGATATCCAGAGTTTTCAGGGAGATCAGAGAATAGATTTTAAACTCAAAACTTCAGTATTTAAGCAAACAGTCCAACAGGTTGGAAATGCCAAAACTGAAATAATTGACCAGGTAAATTCTGGGTTAATTAACAAAAGGAGTTGCTTAAACCCCAACATTTCCCTGTAAAGTGTGCGTGCTTCTATCGAGTCGGGTGTCTGGTAATTCAGAGATTACCAGCAAATACAGAGAGGCTGTGTCTCCACAGCTTCCATTCCATTTTCCTGGGAGCTGCTGCGTGTTCCCGAGCATCCGGACAGTCGGTGAGCTGAAGGAAAAGAGGAAGGGAAAAAAGAAATCCTTTTTTTTTTTTTTGTCTGCAAGAAAGCTAAAAATACCTTCAGAGGTTTAAAAACAAGAGGTTTCTCAGTGAGCCCACACTAATTAACCTCTGGACTGAACCACGTAAGTAACAAAATGCTGAGGTACCTCAACGAGCCTCGAAAATCAAGAACTCAATTACTGTTATGCTTAATTCCACCTACAGGTTTATACATGGAGATTTTGCCTGGATTTACAATAATAAATTGAGTGTAAAAGCTTTCTCTTCTCAGGGCTCGTTCAAACCTTGGGTGGAAAGTGCTGGCATCAGATGCTTTGATTTGTGATATTAGAATTATTCAGAGAAAAAGGCCTGTAATGAACTTGTCAGTAATTTCCTTTTTTTCCCCTAATATATCAAAAATAACAAAGCTGATTTATTGGCTTTTAAATGTTCTGCTATGAAGCACCTACAGCAATAACTTGAATTTTCCTGTGAGGAAAGGTGCCGTTACTGTAGAGACCATTTCTGGTGAATTGGCCTGTAAAAAAGATACTCAGATTTTCAGGCTTGGCAATATTTAGATTTACTAACTTTACTCAAAAATAAAACACAAACCTGAGAACTAGATCGTTTAAATTCTGCTAATTTATTCAGTTAAAATTATATTCCGAGAAAAATAAGAAAAGTTTTAAATTACTGGGGTTGTGAGGAAGAAAGGAACAAATCTCATGCAGTGACTGCACAGCACCACGATGTAGCAGCTTTAATTTAGTCAACAAATTTTCCATCTGGTACCAGCCCCTTTTCTGAGGCTGCTGCTGAGCTGTCCAGAGTGCTGCAAGAACATGGGGAAATGCCTGTAGGAATGGGAAACCCACCTTTGGAGTCGGGATCAAACTGTGGTTTATCTGAATCCATGGGGATGTCTTTAAAAATGTAATTTTACAGCCAAGGGTAGTCCTGTGCATTTCTTCAGCTACTTCAGCAAGGTAATTCAATGTCTTCTTCTTAATCTAGAGTTGAGTTTAAAAACAAGGGTCCTCCTAATATCAGAGCAGAATCTTGTCTAAAGTGTGTCTGGTTTCAAAAAGTACTTTTGATTAATGACTAAATGTTGGTTATTTCTGCCCCGTCCCTGGAGGTGTCCCAGGCCAGGCTGGACGGGGCTTGGAGCCAGCTGGGCTGGTGGAAGGTGTCCCTGCCCAGGGCAGGGGGAGCGCTGAGAGCTGTGGGCTCACTTTGTCTCACTGGGTTGGGCTGGCCCTGCAGGAGCAACCTGGCTTTGACCTGGGCAGGTCGTCCCTGGCTCAGGTGTAAGGTGTGACCCCAAGACAAAACCAACATGAACCCCGATATTTTAAATTTCCCTGCCTTGGCCAGGTGAAGTTGCGAGGTCTGACAGCAGCGATCGGTGTGTGAGGTACCCGGACCCTGGGGCAGAGGGGGAGCACATTTTGGGGGTTATTTTAACCCACTGCTGGCCGTGCTTGGAGCCTGCTTTCCTGCAGGGTGTTTGCAGCAAACTTCTGCTCCTTGATGTCAGCTTTTAGCAGCTCCCCAGGCACCAGATGCAGTTCCTTCCTCTGAGGCTTTCACAATGCCTTGTTCCATAGATCAGCCAGGCACCGCTCATCTCCTGCTCTGCCTGTTTTCCAGGACACATCTGTACCAAATGGAAGCAGCTGTGCCTCTCTGTGACTCATTTGTAACCGCAGTGATCCACATTAAGGTTCATTGTTGTGCTCTGCTTTTCTTCCCTGGCTTGCAGCATTTATGTGGCTCTGTTTCTCTTGGAAAGTTCAAAGTCAAATCTCGACTCGCAGAACGGGCTGGAAGGGACCACGGTGGGGCTCTGGTCCCACCTCCCTGCTCTCATCCCAGAGCACAGGGCACAGGGTTGTGTGCAGAGGGCTCTGGAATATCCCAGGGAGGAGACTCCAGCCCTCTCGGGTCTCTGTTCGGGGCTCGGGCACTGCCTAGGGAAGAAGCTCTGCCTCCTGTGCAGGGGGAACTTCCTGGGATCAGCTCCTGCCCGTTCCTCCGGTGCCATTCCAGGCCCCCGGAGCAGAGCTGGGCCCTGCTCTGCCCCTCCCTGCACACAGGGACACCCAGGGGTGAGGGCCCCTCTCAGCGGGGGCTGCTCTGGGGGCTGCACAGCCCCGGCTCCCTCAGCCTTTCCCGGGCAGGGAGAGGCTCCAGGCCCTTCCTCATCCTCACAGCCTCCGCCGGCCCCGCTCCAGGAGCTCCCTGTCCCTGCTGTGCCGAGGATCCAGAGCCGGGCACGGCCCTGCAGAGGGGCCTCCAGGGCTGGGCACAGGGGCAGGATAATCTGCTCCTTCTTAAACTCTAACTCCATCTTAATTAATTTCCTTTCACAGAAATTGTAGTCATTTCATGAATTTCATCTTGACATGGGCACATCTCCCCATGTAATTTATAGAGACTCGTAATGATTCATTTGATAGGCATTGTCTGTGGATTTTGGTTCGTCAGGGATCAGCAGAGCTATAATTACACAGTAATTACTAAATAAGTTATTCACAAATTGCTGTTCCAGTGAAAGCAAATATCAGAGCAGTTGAAGAGTACCCAGTTCTGGGCCCGTGCTCTGCCTGCGTGAGGAGGGCGGGGATGGGGGCTGCCTCTAAATGTGGTGCTAATGCATGGATCAGGTGAGGCAGTCTGCTAACAAGTCTGATTTTATCCTGGAAAGAGGTGTCCATGCCTGCATTCCCAGAGCTGCCAGCAGCAGGAGAAGGATTTCACCTGGGAAACCCTCCAGGATGTGGTTGGGTCAGGAGCCCGGGTTCCCCCCTCAGGGGAGCATCTCCCTGGGCTGACCCAAGGCTCAGTGGGCCCAGCCACACAGGGGCCATCCCTCGGGCCACAGATGGACTACAAATCCTGGGAATTGGGTGCCTGAAGTTCATATGGACCCTTCCCAGTCAGCTCCCCGTGTCCAAGCTGCTGCTCTGGTGTAACTCAGGCAGATTCCTCTGGCTTCTTCACATTTTGTGATAGATGTAGTGATGGCTTCCCACTGCCAGAGGGCAGGGATAGATGGGATAGGTATTGGGAAATTGGGAAGGAATTGTTCCCTGTGAGGCTGGGGAGGCCCTGGAATGGATTTTCCAGACAAGCTATGGCTGCCCCTGGATCCCTGGAAGTGCCCAAGGCCAGGCTGGACGGGGCTTGGAGCAGCCTCGGATGGTGGGAGGTGTCCCTGCCGTGGCAGGGGTGGCACTGGGTGGGATTTGAGGTCCCTCCCATCCGGGCTCAGCCTGGATTTCAGTGAGTTGCTGGGCCACCTGCTGCTGTTGGGACTTGTCCTGTGTTCCCATGGAACTGGGGAGTCCCAGCAGTTCCCTGAATTAGTGAGAGGTGTGTGAGGGGTGCCCAGGACTTGCCTCTTCACAGGTGTCTCCCTGTTGCATCTCTAATGTATATTTTGCCTTATTTACTTCCAGAAATACAGCGACAGTTGTGCAGATTTAAAGAGTGACCTCTGAGAACAAGAATATAATTATTGGGAGTCAGAGCAATGCTAATCATATGTTTCTGAGCAGCAAAAATGCTAACAGGCTTCTAGATCTGCATAATTCATGAGCTTCCTATTTATACATATGAATGAAAGACCAAGCTCAAAGGACACAGACAACTTTGTCACTTTTTCTGCATCTTGTTATGGTCTCAACAGCTGTAAAAATCATTAAAGCAGCAGTTTTCCCTGGAAAAATCTGAAAGAGGGAATAAGGACTAGTGAGCAAATATTGTTTATACTTTAGAACACTCTAAGGTAGACAACTAAATAAAAGCATTGTCTTTCATGTCACTTTGGTGACGTAGACAAACTTCAAATGTATGAAATTCAATGGGTTCCTCTCTTTGCTTCCCCTTCCTTTGTCACCAAGCCCAGAGAGCACATGGATGACAGCCCAGCCATGGGGCAGGCTCAGGAGCAGCTTCCTTGGACCTCTGCCCTCATGGAAGGTCGTGCTCAGAGCAGCAGGGCCAGCTGTCCTAAGCTGAAATGTTCTTTTTTCTCTTCCGTGAGCAGAGATATTCCTTCTCCTCCACTCATTTTATTTAAAAGCGTGATTTATTTTAGTCTTAGAATGGTTTGAGTTGGAAGGGCTCTTAAAGTGCCACCCCTGCCATGGGCAGGGACACCTCCCACTGTCCCAGGGTGCTCCAAGCCCCGTCCAACCTGGCCTTGGACACTTCCAGGGATCCAGGGGCAGCCACAGCTTCAGGCTTTTTCTTTTACTTGGTCTCCACTGCTGTTCCCACGTGTGGGTGGCTCATCCCTGGGGTTTGGGGGGTGCCCTTTGCTTTGGGAGAGCCTGTGGGGCCCTGGCGGGTGGTTCCACCTTTGGATCGATGGGAAAGCAGAACCCGCGAGCTGAAGTGGGTGCTCAGGCACCCCAGGGACAGCTGGGGTCCAACAGGAAGCCTTCAGAAGCTTTCCCTCAGCTGCGGGTGGTTAAACAATGGATGTTTCCTCTTTGGAGCACAGCCCGCTGTGGGGCTGCAGCCACTCCCTGAGGAATAGAGCTGCTCCAAGGAATGTCATAAATCAGATCCTCAGGGCTGTTTTCTGATCCTCGTTATAGGAAAGAATTGTAAACCCTGCGGAATATTTCATAAGCACAGGTCCTCCACAGAGACTGCAGATTGGTTGTGCCTTTTGTCATCTGTTATTTTTGGTAATACTCAAAAGTGCCTTGTAACTGGGTCCAGAGCTTGGGGAGGAATTCTCTGGGATTTGACATCAAACGAGGCCATTTGCTGTTCCTCCTCAGGATGCAGAAGTGCTGTCTGAGGTTGTCTTTGTCTCTGGAAGTTGTTGTTGCATTGCTGAATTTCATAAATGGCAATGGGAGCCCCTTGGTGGGAAACTGGGGGTGTTGGAAACCTTCTCCTGCTTCTGAAAGGGCCTCAGTTCCTTGGGAAAATGAAGTCCTTGAGTGGCTTTGTGCAGGATAGGTGAGTTCCTCCTGAGGGGCAGCTCCAACCCCTGCCCTGGGCTGGGGACAGGACTCAGGGAAGGGCTGGAGCTGTGCCAGGAGGGTCAGGTGGGACATCAGGAAAAGGCTCTTCTTCCCCCAGAGGTGCTGGGCACTGAGCAGGCTCCCCAGGGAATGGGGACATTCCCAAGGCTGCCAGAGCTCCAGGAGCCTTTGGACAACGCTCCCAGGGATGCACAGGCTGGGATTGTTGTGGTGTCCGTGCCCAGGAGCTGGACTGGATGATCCGTGTGGGATTTGCCTGGCAGGAGCCCCTCCGGGCGCACCCTGGTGGGGTGCAGGAGGCTGCGAGTGCTGAGGGTCCTTGTGAAACCTGTGAAGATCTCACTGCTCTCATTTACTTCTCAGATCTGATCAAATCCTTTATTCATTTAGCAGAATTTCTTTTCTTCCTTGAGATTTACTGCACTTTTTCATTTTTTAATGGTTTAGTGCTGGCAAATACTGATGCAGAGATGTGTCTTCAAATTCGTGGGTACATTTTTGTGATACTCAAAAAGTGGCCTGCAAATGAATGGGTGCTTTTGCCAAAATCCATTTGCTGAGGAAAAAATTCCCTGATTTATTCATTTATTCAAAATACAGGCAGTCCTGTGAAAGGTAAAGCCTTAAGTATGTACCAATGTCTTATAGATGTGAAATTGTTGTGAGAGGGAGGACGGAAGCTGCATATTTCTACTGCCAAGAGAATCAAATGTGTGACCTTTAATTAAAATATTACTTTGAATGTTTTTAATTAAAATATAAATTTATCTGTTGGTGGTTCACACACACGCATAACACCATCACCCCTCACAATTAAATTAAATTGAATTGAATTGAATTAAATTAAATTAAATTAAACTCCATTTTTTCACACCATAAAATTGTTCAACCTACATAAAACATGATGGTTCATTCTGGAACTTATTATAAGTAAATAAATAAATAAATTTTTAAAAAAGGCTTTAGTAGGCTCGGACATTAAACCCATGTGTTTAGTACCTTTCTCTGCCTTTCCATAAGAAAATCAAATTCCATTAGAATGTAAGTAAAACGTGACATTCATCCCATTGTGCTGCCAGCTAAGGACAAGTCTGGGACTCAGGGCTGGACTCCACAGAACTGGAGGCTCTTAAAAATCAACTTCCATTGGACTTCTTTTACAACAAGACCCAGAAAAAAGCGTCAATAATGTGGGTTTCTACAGCCTTAAAAACACCTGAATATTCCTTGAGAAACTCCTGCTGTGAAGGAGAACAGTCAGCTGCAGGTGTGGGGGGAGAGCTGCTGGAGGATGGAGTGAGAAAACTCCCTGGCAATTTCAGGCCTCAGACTTCAAGTTAATAGTTATTATTTTTTTAATGTCTCATCGGCGTTGAGCTATTAAATATTTATCATCCTGCAATAAAAGAATAAACCATTTAAATAAAATAAACCATTACTAGGCAATTACATTGTAATAACTCAAACCTGCAGAAAAGCTCTAATTGTAATTGCAAAATATTAAGGGTGAGAGAAAGACACGGAATAAATTAAGGTCATGTCTCTGCCCAAGCCACTCACAGTTTCCATCCAAAAGATTTATTATTAAATGTTTTCCCATTTTCCGTGGTGCTCAAACAGGCTCTGGCTTCCCTAGGCTTAAAGACACCTATTTCACAATAAATCATTAATATTTAACAAAGCTGATGAAGCCTGGGTGAGATTACCTTAAATAAACCCAGTTAATTATCAAAGGTCATAAATTGAAGCGTTTATGAGGGGTTTTTTTAATTAACTAATGAGTTGGTATTTAACCGCCAGTTGTGTTTTGGTCCAGTTATTGATTCCTCCAATACACGGGAAGTCGAAATATCAAAGCCAAGCAATTTTACTGATGCAGGTTAAAACTACAGAAGCTTTTTGTATCCTCCAGTTGGGAATTGTTCTCCTGATGATAATCCCAACCATCCCAACAATCCCAGCCTGTCCTGGGAGCGTTGTCCAAACGCTCCTGGAGCTCTGGCAGCCGTGGGGCCGTGCCCATTCCCTGGGGATCTGTTCAGTGCCCAGCACCTCTGGGGGAAGAGCCTTTCCCTGCTCTCCAGCCTAATCCTCCCCTGACAGTGCTGAAGAATGGCAGAGATGATGTCACCTGTCCGGGGCTACAGAAAACAATTAAAACATTTCAGATTTCTGTCCATTGTAAACCAAGTTGGACTTTCTGTCACTGAAATAGCGGAGCACACTGAGAATTGCATTATAGAATTGCTTTTTACTCTCCAAAATCAGAATTCAGGCGAGGTTTTACTCATCATAAAGCACACATTTCCTTTGAAAACCTGGTATCCCTCTAGCAGTGTTAATCGCACCAAACACAACAGATTCCTTTTGGAGTGATAAAATCAGGTACCACTGTAACCAAAAATTGGGTTCATAGCTTGAACTCAAGCCTTGGTCCCAGGGATGGGCTGGTGCTGAGCTCGTGCTGGGAGAGGCTCCAGAGAACTGGAAAAGAGCATCAGCACTACTGGGTTTTAAAGGAAAGGTGCTGGAAGTCTCGTGGGCAGTGCCCTGTGCTGCTGGCTCTGCCGGGCTGGGAGCTGGAACGGGAGCTGGGCTGTCGGGGCTTGGATGGATTTCTCTGGGAGTCAGGGCTCTCCTGGCTGGTTTGCTGCAGGCACAGGCTCCAGTGACTGCTGGTTACTTTTGATGGGTTTTCTGCGCTCTCTTGGGAGAAAAAAGGTTGGGTTTGGTATTGAGAAGCTGGGCCTGGGAGCACGCCTGGGTCAGTGGATGTAATCCCCTCGCACTGCAGGCTGCTCCCTCGGGTAATCCCTGCCCGAAGTTAATGGAATTTCCTCGGAGGAGGAGCTGGGTTTATTTCACAGGCTCTGAGCAGCAGCAGCGTGAGCACAGCAGGGCTGGAGAGGTGCAGACCCACCCAGGATTCCTGAAGGAATTGTTTGTCCCTCGGTTCGTCCCCTTTGCCCGTGCCAACAGGAGCTGAGGAATTGCTCCCTTCCTTAATCACATACAAGGAGATTTTCTGGGCAAATAATTACAAGTAATTGGCCTCTAGGAAACCAGAAGACAGGTTTTATTTACTTGCTTGCTTTTACCTGCCTGTACCCTCTAATAGCTCCTTGCAGCTCATATTTTTCCGGAGCCTTGGACGCCAGGAAGCTGCAGCTGTGGGTCCTGCCCTCCTCCAGCACGTCTGTAATTCCCAGCCCCGCTGTCCTCCCCTCCCTGGGAATTTACTGTTGTTTTGACAATTTTATGTGCAAACACATTTAAATCCCTCTGACCTCAGCCTCCTGAGCTGATTGAATTTTGCCTTAACTTTGGTCTGGCAATTTCCATTTCCATGTTTTTATGCAGAACGCTGGCGTTCCAGCTCGTGCTAAAGCTGAGACAGAAATATTTTTGGGTCCATGCTGAATTTCTCTGCCCCAGCTCTGTGAGCAGAGGGGCCCTCATTTCTCCTGAGGTCCCTCATCCCTCTGTGACGTGGTTATAGGACATGGTGGCATTCAGTCGAAGGCTGGACATGATGATCTTGGAGCTCCTTCCCAACCCCAGTGATTCCAGGATCTCTGGGCTCAGGGAATGTCTTGCAGCAGCTTTGCTGTGGTTCCTCTCCAAGGTGCCGTTCTGGCTTTCCCAGACGTGGCCTTTTCACAGCCAACTCCCTTTGTTCCCTGTCATTTGCCTCCCCGTGCTGTGGAGCCTTTCATGGGGTGGTTTCCCATTTTGATAAGAGGTTTTCTCTGCCAGCTCTTTTCTGCCTGGGATCAGAGAGGAATTTCTAGATACAATCTCTTTGCTTTTGGTAAAAGGCAGCGCTAAATGTCCTTGACATTAAACCTCCCCTCCTCGGCCCAGCTGTCTTTAGTGGCTTATATTCTCCAAGGGGTTCTCTTTTGAGGATTAGAGCTGCAGCTACAACCCTGTGGGATTTATTCTCCCACTTCATTTAAACTCGCTCAGCTGCTGATTGTCTGAGGCCGGGTTGTTTCCAGCGTCAGATCCAGCTCACCACCACCAACCCAGACTGATTTTAAAGAGAACATTTGGGTTTATTTCTCCTGACAATGTGGTAGAGATTCCTGCACATTTCCCCTTCCCCACCCCAGCAGAGCTGGGCTGTCACCCCAGGGCCTGTCAGAGCATTGCTCTGTTGCACGTGGGGAGGTTTAGTGTGGATTTGGGAAATATTTCTTCACTGACAAGTTCAGGCCAGGAAGGGGCTTTGGGGCATTGGTGTATTTACACCTGGACAGAAACCACCAGTTCCCCACATGTGTTTAGCAGCCAGGGATGCTGTGCCAATACCCCTACACCCAGCACGTTCCTGGTTTTACAGTTTTGAACTCAGCCTGAATTAAAGCTCAGCTTTGAACCAACGAGATGGTTTTGGCTGTCACCTGCCTCCCCAGGAGAGGTGACTGCAGGGAACACAAGGCTCCTGCACACGGAGCACCAGCTCTGGCACGGGCAAAGCAGGAGCTGCTGGGAACTGGCTGCTGCTCCTGTGCTTTGGGAAACACAGCTCCAACGTTCAGCTCAAGGAGAATTCTCCACTGAACTCACAGAAGTGGCACAGAACATCACGGGCTTTCCATCATACTTGCAGATTTGTTTTCCACGAGCACCCTTGGAAATTTGAGCAGTCCTGATATTGTAGGGTTGGGGTCCCAGGAACGTGGAGTACAGATAGTCCCACCCTTCCCCACCATCCCTGCCTGCCCGTGTTCCTCAGAAGTCATTAATATATTTTAATTGGAATGAACCAGCCTAGCGTGCTTCTACAAAACCAGCTGGTTTTGTTTTCTCTCTATAGACATGAACATTTTCATGAATAAAGATTTGCAAAGAGTTTTAGAACTTGAAACTAGAAATAGATCCATCTCTCCAATGCCTTGATCTAATAATGTATTTAAAAATGAGGTTTTTTGCAAGAATAATACACGACATTACCGCCCTCTCTTCCAGCCTCAATGATGCCACGAATCTGAGACTTTATGCTGCCTTAAGCACCTATAATTAAGTCTAGATCCAATGTTTCCCCAGGAGACACGAACCCAGTAAAATCCCTGCTGGTTTGGACATGGTATTTTGCTTTTTAATGAAATATTGTACTCATTGAGAGTGTTAATTGACTTGATTGTTGGAAAGAATGGTCTTATTCTGCAGCAGGAGGAACTTTTCCTTTCCTAGGAAGCCACAGTCACGAGGGTTGACTCCTAAATTCCCAAGAAAAAGATGCTGTTCATTTAAGGTAGCCAGAAACATAACTTCTGTCATCATTGCACAATGAATTTGAGCCAAGCTCATATTTATCCATGAGGAGCAGGATGTGATTGCTTAGAACATAAAGCTTTGGAAGAAATTCAAGAGCACTAAATCAATTTATTGTCAAACTTATGAAACAGCCTTTGAGACACAAAATCGAGGGAACCTTGATAAGTTTTTGTTTTCTCTGAGTCTCTTGGTTTAACCCAATTTCTGTTTCTCCTGCTGAAATCAGGGATTGCTCCGTGCAGGAGCACAGCCTCCTTTCACAGGGGAACACCTTGCTGTGTTGTGCTGCCCTTTTTCCTGCAGCAGAGCAGCAGCAGCTCCTCTCGGCTGGGGACGTTCCCCGATGTCCCCTGCCGCAGCCCCGGCCCTGGCAGGGGCCCAGGTGCCAGCCAGGACCTCCCCCTGCCCCTCCTGAGAAAGCACATGTGGGGTTTTCAGCAGATTGGCTCAAACCCCACAAATGCACCCTTGTGGCTCTTTCCCCGTTTCCCAATCCACACCAGTGTTACAAAGTCCACAACTGCTTAACAATCAGGCATCACTGAAATCAAATCCTCACCGTTTTTGTGGGCTTTTGGGTAATTTGGCTTTTTTTCTGTTGAATATAGTGGGAAAGGCCTTGTTTGTGCCCCAGCCAGCTGAGCAGAGATTCGAAGCACAATGCAGCCCCCAGAGAACCCTCTCCATCCCTCATGTCCCACACTGGATGCAGACTGCACATCCCCTGGGATGCTCCCGGATGGAGAGCACCCTCATCCCACCTCTCCCTTCCCAGTGCCGTGGTGGGCAGTGGTGTGGGATGTCTGGGGATGGACTGAAGGACCCGTCTGTCCGCAGCACTCCCCGCTGCCCCTACCCCTCCCCAGGGGTAGGAAGCCTCAGCGCCAGACCTGAAACCCTTTTTATGCTAAAGATGTCACCAACTTTGTGGATTTTAAATGTCAATTAGAAGTGTAACACAGTTCAAATCCCATTTTACTTTAAAAACGTGGTTTGGGTTTATCAGCAGCCACGGTGTGTTTGTCAAGGTGTTGAATAATTGGTTTTAAGGCTGGAAACATTCATCTGCGTTAGCAGAATTCTAGCAGTTGGATAAAGAAACTCCGTAACTTTTTATTTGGGAAAACATTGGTCTGTTCTTTCACTTGGACTCATATTTGCAGAGTGTTAACCTGAAAAGCAATTGTAGGTGGAAAAAAACCCCTAAAATTGGCCAAGGGCTGGCAGGTGCTCAGCCATTCCCTGCACATCCCTGCTTGTCAACTCGCTCCCATTTTTTTTCATTAGTTTCTTGTTATAGTCAAGATATGGTCAATGATCTTTTGAGCTTGGTAATTTTGTTAAACCTTTTTTATGAAGAGTATTGAATTGCTGCATTGAGATGGGAGCTTGCTTCCGTGCAAGATTAATTGGGACTGGTATTTCATTTTGCATAGCACTATTCAAAGCTAATAAAAAGGCCCAGAATAATGAATTCTAAAGTCAAATTATAATGAAAAGCCACAGGTGATTGTTTCATTAGGCTGGATGCGGGAGAACTGTGTCTTCTCTTAACTTTGCCTGTTTGTATTGGTTGCCCTGGGGGAAGTAAACAACTTCCAAATGGGTTTGATGTTTCTGAGAAATGTTTTCTTCTGGAAAGACTTCAATAATTAAAAAGATGTGCCTTCTTAAAAGTTCACTGGAGCACAAAACTATTGCTTTAAAACGTTCTTTGTTCAAAATTGTTACCTTGACTCATATTCATGGGAGGAAATTGCCTTCGACGCAGTGAACAAACCCCTTGTCTCGGCCAGGTTTTGGTGCCTCCCTGGAGGAATGGTTTGGAGCTGGAGAACTCCAAGGGTGAAAGTATTGGCACACTGGGAGTGTGCTGGTCCTGGTGCTGTGCACCAAACGTAGGAAAAGAGCAGTGCTGGGGAGTAGCTCAAGGCACAGGGCCCCAGGCTCCCTCAGGTTTGCCGGAGGCCCGGGAGGCCCAGCCCCACCTCGGAATACAACTGTGGTGTCTCTTGCATGACTGTTTGCTGTCTCATTCTGTATTTGTCTTCCATGTGTGATTAACTCCCAAATGTTCTCTTTTTTTTTTTTCCTTTTCCCTTTTTGTAGAAATTATTGAGCCTACTACCTCTAGTCGTGTCTCAAGCCCAGGTCAGTATCCCCACACATTCCCGCAGGATGTTTGGGTACCCTCAGGGACTCATTGCCATGTCAGTGCCCGGAATTGATCCCGGGCAGCTTTGTTGTGGTAGTGCTGGACTGTCTCCTTCTGTCTTTGTGCTTCCATTGGTGTGTCTTCCCTCCAGGCTTTGTGTCGTGTCCTCTTTCTCCTTGTTTTGAGCAGCCCTTCCCGCATCCCTGTCCCTCCATGTCCCGTGGGTGTGTGCAGGGCACTGCTCCGTGGGGAGGTTCCCTGCTCTGGGCCCTCCTCACCCCCTGGCTCTGCTGGTGTTGCTGCAAACGTGAATGTGGGTTTGCGGTTACAGATTTCTCTGTCTCATCACTGGACGGTTGTGGATGGAGCCAGGAGCCTGTTGTGAGGTGTTTCTCATTTACCATGCCAGGAGGTGCTCGTGGGGAGGTGAAACCCCTCTCCTTGTGCCTGGCAGGTGCTAAGAGGTCCTGGATGTTCGTGGTGCATCCCCGTTTTCTTGGGGATTTCCTGTTGCTGCTCCCCAGCAGGACACCCTCAGTGGAGCTGGTCGTAGAATCATGGAATGGTTTGGGTTGGGAGGGATCTCCAAGCTCATCCAGGGCCACCCCTGCCATGGCAGGGACACCTCCCACTATCCCAGGGTGCTCCCAGCCCTGTCCAGCCTGGCCTTGGACACTCCCAGGGATCCAGGGGCAGTCACAGCTGCTCTGGGCACCCTGTGCCAGGGCCTCCCCACTCTCACAGGGAACAATTCCTTCCCAATATCCCATCTATCCCTGCCCGCTGGCAGTGGGAAGCTGTTCCCTGTGTCCTGTCCCTCCATCCCTTGTCCCAAGTCCCTCTCCAGCTCTCCTGGAGCCCCTTTAGGCCCTGGAAGGGGCTCTGAGGTCTCCCTGGAGCCTTCCTTTCTCCAGGTGAATCCCCCGAGCTCTCCCAGCCTGGCTCCAGAGGGGCTCCAGCTCCAGCCCTGGGAGCAGCTCCGTGGCCTCCTGGGCTCATCCAGCCCAGCCCAGGCTGTCAGACAGGGGCTGCCCTGCCCAGAGCTTGCTAAAAGATGTGTGCAGGTCAGGTCAGGCTGTAACAACATTCCCACACACTTCCTCAAGGGTTTGGAAGGGGAAAGGAGTGAGTCTCACATACCAAGGTCTGGCTCCAATTGCTCCACGTTCAGCGCCGTTCCCAGGATGCACCTACAGGGTTAGACTGATATTATTCCATGTTGATATTATTTCCAGGTTGGCATTATTTCCATGTGCATAATGTGGTAGATGTGCAAGGCTCAGGTCTCCTCCAAGTCGGAGCCTGGGAGGTGTGGGCAGGATCATCTGGGAGACAAACACAAGGAGAATTTTCCTGTGGCAAAACCTGCACCAGGAGTGTGCTTTTATTGCCTAACTGAGATCCAAAGACTGGGAAGGGCTGTGCCAGAAGGCCACAGCCAGTGAGGTGATTAAACCAAGAGAGGCAGACTGAGCCAAGGGCTGAAGAAGGAAAACCAGGCACGGGGGGTTCCACCACCCTCGGGAGCAGCAGGACAAGTTTAAATCTTCGGTGCTTTAATTAAAGAGCTTAGGCAGGGCAAGCTCTGGTGTCACTGGGGGGGCAGAGGTGCTGCCTCCCTGCCTTCCCCCCTGCCCTGGGGAGCTTCCCAAAGCTCTTCCCATCTCCTTTGTGGCCGAGGCTGTCCTGGGTGTGCAGCCGAGCCGCAGCGACGCCGCTGAGCGACGTCTGCAGGACCAGCCCTCATCCAAAGCCCAGCAGGACGGGAGCGGGGCTGGACTGCAAAAACTGATAGTGCTTGCAATGAAAGCCCCTCTCCTTGGGATTTTCCGCAGTTGCCTTAGACTTCCAAGCAGCTGAAAATAAGCTGAGGAATTATTTTTAGAGTTAGCAGAAGCTGAGAAGAAGGAAAGAGTCGCCGCTCTGTCGATCGTGCAAAGTGGTGATAGGAGAACCTCACTCTGTGTGTTGTTTAACACTGGGGTTTGTAATTCCTTAAAACGTCCCCTCAGCCTGATCCTGTTCCAAGCTCTGTTCAGGGAATGAGGGATAATGCTGTGTGGTTGCAGTTGGAATGGACTCTGGTAACGTTTTTGGGATTAATCTCCATAAGTGAGCACTCCAGCACAGAGGCAGTCGTTCCTCACGTTAAAAATCTGCTGCTTGAGTAACACAGCTTTGAGATGTGCTTGAATCCTTGTCTGCAGGAATTTGTACCAAACGAGCAAAATTATGGGTATTTTGGGGAGGAGGATGGAGATGGGGGAATGGAAATGAATAGATGATCCCTCTCTCAATTCTGAATGCACAGCACTAAATAGAGAGGGCTTTTTCCAAAATACAATATGGAATTGGGAATAGGAAAACCTTTGAATACAACTGAGGAAATATCTGGGAGTTGTTAAAGTTGCAATAGTTATGAAACTACACGAGCTAATCCAACTTTAAATGACCAAGGGGAGGACTCTGAGCTCAGGTTGCAGTTGAAAACCAACATCTGTTCTGCTGAAAGACAACAGAAAGGGAGAGGGAATTTAAAGAAAGTTCTCAAAATGGTTGAAAATTCAGTATTGAGTCCTCCCTCCTGGAAAGGAGCCCTGGTACCAGCAGTGACATTGCTTTGAACTGCTCTGTTTGCCTTCCATAATGAATTAATGCTGTGATGGCCCCTCCACTTGGCTAATTTTAGCCTGGTGAGCAGCTGGGGGATACCAGCACTGTTGTCACCGAGTTACACAGCTGCTGAGCCAATGAAACACTTGCCAGAGTGTCAGGAACTGCGTCCCTCGAGTGCTGCAGCAGTGGGGGCAGAAGGTTGGGGTGGGAGATGGTGGCAGAAAACCCAGGTTATTTGTCCATAGCTGCTTATGACAGTAAAATAAGGTTTATCATAAATCACAGAATGGTTTGGACTGGAAGGGATCTTAAAATCATCTCATTCCAACCCCCTGTCATGAGCAGGGACAACATTTCTGGCTTGGTTTAAAGTCCTCCCAAGAGATGTTAGCCACAGCACCCCTTGGATCTGCCTGGCTGCCCTCTTCCCCGATGCAGGAATACAAAACATGGATAATCTGTAGGAACTCATTTTTCCCCCGCGTCTCACATCAGTCAGCAGACAGAGCATCAGCCTGCTTCCTGCTCAATCAAGGCTTTGCAGCTAATTGGCTCATTACCACCATCCTCTACCACGTCAGCACCGCTTCAGGGCGTGTGTTCCCTGGAGAAGGTTTTGCTGCTGGAAGGGCACAGATCCTTTGGAGGGTTTCAATATTGAGCCAAAGGTCATGGAAACACCCCAAAGTGAGCCAGTCTTTGCCTGCAGGTGGGGCAGGGAGAGCCGGAGGCCACGGATCTCCCAGAAATTAAGGTAAAACCGGGGTTGGGATGTTCAGGGTTCCACCATCACTGGTTGAGTTTCCCAGGACCTCTCCTCAAGTCCAAACTAGGGAGTTACTCTGTGTAGAAAGTGAGGAATCTGTAGCAACCCTGACGAACTTTCAGGACCCCCCGCAGCTCCGAACAACAGGAGACAAACCACTGAAGACACTTTTAATTAATGCAAACCAAGGCCGTGTTTGAGAGCCCTGGTGCCACACTGTTGCGTTTCTCTGCTGGAGCCCTTTTTCGTACATTTGGGGATTTACTTGCCTAATTTGAAGTGACAATGCTTAAAGCGTGTAGAATTAGCTGCAAAAAGTTCAAAAATTTGGGCCACGGTTGGTATCTGTTTTGTCAGCCAGCGCCAGGAGCTGGAGCTCCTTACAAATCTTTCCTCCTTCAGCATAATTAGTTCACAGGTGGTGTCTTGGAAAGCCTTTGAAGATGTTGCTGAATTCTTAATGCTGACTAAACAAGTAACTGTGACAGGTCAGAGAGAATAATTGAGGAATCTTCTTTAATTAATGATTTCACATCTTAGGAGGCACTTTTATAAAAATTGGAGTTGTGGAGAGAAGGACCTTAAGTTATTTAATTTTCTCAGGAACAAAAGCGTGTGTTTAAACGAGCACTTGGGCAGGTTGGGCAACTGCTTGAACTTCAGTTGCTTCTCCCTGCTCTGCCTTTCTGCATATCTAACACATTTAATATGCCAGAACACCAAATCATCCCTAATTTCAAGAAGGCTCTGTTTGTTTCATGGGAAACTTGCCAACCCCTCCAGTTTTTCTTCTTCTTATGCAGTTGCAAATCCCACTTTAATCAGTAAATGGTTCTGTGTAAGGAGAATCCACAGGGCTGGACTGTGAATCTCGGAGTTTACAGCGTTCCTTCTTGCCAGGAGTTTTGTCTCTGTGAGGGAAGCACCATTCCTGCAGCTGGAGAATTTTGCAGGTGAGCAGGAGAACACTGGTGCAGCAAACTCTGGAGCAGGGACGAGCCCTGGGGCAAAGACACAGCTTGTGCTCCATCAGCCAATACTCCCTGCTCCTGCTTTTCCCTGTTTGTGGAATTTCTTCCAGAACACTACACGAGTACGAGAAGATGATCCAGATTTTGGGTAACAGATCCTGGATCGTGGCAAATGTAACTTCTCAGTGCTGTTAGGAGCAGATGTGTGTCTGCTCAAAGAGCTGTTGGTGCTGGGAGGCCACTTTGCTGCCTCGCAGGGATCCCACCGGGGAGGGAAGGCAGCGGCTCCCGCCTGCTCCGTGGCCATCGGCGGGTGGGGGATCGGCCTGCAGCCAGTCCGGGAGCACCAGAGGCTCCCTAGTGCCAGAGCAGAGATATAAAAACAGATAAAAGGTTACCAAGGCTTGCTCCGAGTCCTCTGGCACCAAACAGGCGAACATCTCTGAAGAGAAAATAGCAACATACTAAACTTCCGTGTTAATTAGCTGAAAGCTTTATGTTCAGAGCACATCACGGGCATTGCTGTTGCATTTCAGAACTCCAGGCAGGTGTGAAATTCCAGCGCTGTTCCCTGTGCCAGGAAAAGCTGGTTTCTGTGTTCAGCCAGCTCTGTGCACCTGCACTGTTAATTCCGTGTTTCTGTGGGAACACCAGGAATTATATCCTGGCTGTGCTGGGAAATAGCTGCCTCTTAGCACTGCACTCACCTGCTGCTGCAAGCAGGGGAGCTCGAGGTTTTTCCACGGCCCCGTGAAGGTGCACCCTCCGAGAGGCTGTGTGGAATTAGGTAAATGTTTGTTGGAGCTGAGTGGGCGCCTCACACAGCCCGGGCCGTGCTCAGAGCCTGCACCACTCCCGCAGCCTCTCTGAGCGCACCACGTCAGATTATTCACTGCTTGCTGAACAGATGCATTCGTTAATATCAAAAGAGCTGCTTTCTGTCGGCTGAAAAATAGGACTCGAACTAGGGCGGTTTTAGTCCACTGATTCCTGCTCTCCAAACCAGTCTGTGAATACAAGGATGGTTTTTTCCTGGTACTGTATTGCCTGCAAGCCTTCTGTCAGTGGGGATTTCAATATTAATGAGTTTTCCCACGAATATGAGAAGGCCACTTAGGAGAAGAAGCTGCTCTGAGAACACCTGAATATTTTACAATATAACACATCGATCAGTTTGCTGAAATTCCACGTTTTAACCAAGGAGTGCTTTAGGGAGATGCCAGGAGAGCAGAGCAGGGCCAGGTGTGAAGCGGCTTCTGGGGGCTGTGAGAAGGGGGAGAGGATGTGGGGGGTGGAGAGGTGCTCAGCCTCCTGTTGCTGCTTTGTCCTGCCCGCTTCCCGGGCCGAGGATGAGCCACGGCTCCAGGGCTCTCGGGGCAGTCTGGGCCTGAGCTTCCTCCACGTTCCTGAGGGATGCTCATCCCGCAGGGAAGTTCTCAGCCTCCAGGGATCAGTGTCGTTGGTACTGGTGGTTTATCATCATCCAAATTAATTGATGTCCTTGTAGATGGGATCAGCATTTGCCAGGTGTGAGTTGGGTGTAGGAATTCCAGCATGGGAACCTTGGGAACACAGGGAAGGCTCTTTCTGGTATAGCTTCAACTTCCCACAGTTAATGGGGTTTAAAACACAGATATTCATGGAATCATGGAATATCCTGAGTTGGAAGGACCCACAAGGATCATTCAGTCCAAGCCCTGGCCCAGACACCCCAACAATCCCACCCTGTGCATCCCTGGGAGCGTTGTTCCAACGCTCCTGGAGCTCTGGCAGGTTTGGGAATGTGCCCATTCCCTGGGGAGCCTGGTCAGTGCCCAGCACCCTCGGGGGAAGAGCCTTTTCCTGCTCTCCACCCTCACCCTCCCCTGGCACAGCTCCAGCCATTCCCTTTTCTTTACACAACCTCTTTCCACCTTCCAGCAGACTGAGACAACTCCCAGTTCTGATGGGGAGAGAGAAGCAGGAGATCCCAGAATGTGATTCAGTAGCAGAAAGAGAGCAGTCCCTGTTTTTATTTATCACAGAAGGATATGTTTTATGTGAAGGTTTGATCAGGCAGAATTGGCTGACGACGGGAATTGTACAAGAATAAATATGCATATATCCATCCTGATGAGATGTGTGGCCATGTGCAGAAATTTAAAATGTGTGTAGAACTGTGCATCTCTAACTTCAGGGAGGGGCCCAACTCTGTGTGGAATATGGAGGAGCCTACAGCTACAGCTGGCAGGGAAGGATCTGACAAACTTGGGTTGTTGAGGGAAGGAAGGCTTGGGGGATTAGGGGACTTGTCAGAAAAAGCCTGTTTGAAAACTCCATGAATATGTCAGTTTTAAAGAAATTCAAATAAAGGCCTGTTGAGTTTTGAGTGGGGAAAAAATACACTGGCTTCCTTCCAGGGTCCCCATCTCATTCCAGGCAACACTTCTTCCTTTTTTGTCTTTTCCCTGTCTGAATTTCGCACCACATGGAAATTTCAGTTCCACGCCAGCTGCATTTAGAGTATCTATGCAGCACGGACATTTTGATGGAGTTGCCAACAATGTTTCCAGCTAGGGATGGAAAACGACATCCTGGGAAGGTACAGGATCAGCCCCTTCCTTACTCTGCACCTGATGTTCAAAAGCTGCATTGCTGCATCTTTATCTTTCCCCCATTACACACCAGCTGCAAGGCCCAGTCTACCCAGGTGGTTTTAAGCTGGTTTAGGTCCTAAACTTTCCAGATGAGCTCTTAAGCATTCACTAGGCAACCCTCCAAAGGTGAATGCGGGTTTTTCCAGGAGTCTCCCTGGGTTAAAGGAAACAGCACCAAAATTTGTAGGTAAAAATGTGACGGTTGGGCCAAGCCTGTGTCCTTCCAAGAGTGGGGTCGTAGCAGGGTCAGGCAGCAGCCCTGAACAATTTAACAACGATTCTTTCTCCCTGGTTGCCCCTGCTCTCTGCAGCAGCACTGCCTTGGTTCCACCTGCTTTTGTGCAGGACTCTGCAGCTGTTTGAGACAGACCTTCCTCGGAGCAGGAGCTGCTTGGGAAGGCACAAATGCCCCAGTGAGGGCAGTGCAGAATTCCCTGCACATCCCGCATGGCCCGAACAGATTTGGAGTGTGAGCAGACCAAGGGGTTTGGCCGGAGGAGTTGGCAGTGATGAATGAAACAGGGGTGCTTTGCACAGAGCGGGAGCGGAGCTCGAGCCAGGCCCTGCACTTGGTGTCACACTCGAGCCTCCTGCTCAGGGTCCTGCTGCACCCTGGCCTTGGCTCCCCCCAGGCCAGCTGCTCACGGGGATCTGGGTATCAAAATCCAGAAATCAGCTGCTCAAGGACGAGGGCCATCCCCCAAGGGGGTGTGGCAGGAGCAGAGATCTGTACCTCTGAGTAGCGAGTGGTCATTTGAACCTCAACCTGCTCAGGACACCCTGACCCT
>WBMZ01005346.1:0-40617 GCA_013400975.1 Atrichornis clamosus
GCCGCGCGGGGCCGCCGGGAGCGGCCGCGGAGCCTTGTGGGCCGGCGCGCGGCGTCGCCATGGCCACGGCTGAGGCGGGAGCGGCGGCTCGGGCTCCGCTCCGTCCCTCGCCTGCCGCCGACTAAAACCTGTGGACATTCTGTCTGGAAAACTCAGAGCGTAAATCCGAGACCGGCTCGGGAGGTGTTAGAATGCAGGCGGCGCCTGCTGGAGAGCGGGGCACCGGCCGCGGAGGGGAGGTCCCGGCGCCAGAGGCGCCGCTGGGCGACACCGGGACCGGAGATGCCCACACAGAGCGTGAGGGCAGCGCTGTGAGCACAGGTGAGCCCCTCCGGCTGGCTCGCCAGGACACAAAGCCTGCACACCAAAGGGTGTCGATATTCACCTGGATACAATAGCAGCGTGTGCTTTCTCTCAGCAAAGTCACTGGAAATCCTGACATTACTGAGGCATACTCAATCGCTATCTTCCAGTGCCTTTTTTTCCCCGTTTGCCTCTGTTTCTTTACTTTCCTCTTGCCGGAGAGATACTTTTTCCTGTGTTGTAATCACACAGCTAGCCTGACCTCTTAAGTCACAGAGTCATAGGATGGGTCAGGTTGGAAGCAACCACAGTGGGTCATTGGTCCAACCTCCCTCCTCAAGCCAGGCCATCCCAGAGCACACGGCACAGGATTGCATCCAGATGCTTCTGGAATATTTCCTGTGAGGGAGACTCCACAACCTCTGGACAATCTGTTCCAGTGTATGATCGCTCGCACAGTACAGAAGTTCTTCCTCATGTTCAGGTGGAACTTCTGTGCATCAGTTTCTGCCCATTGACTCTTGTCCTATTAAATATGTTTGATTATTATGTTTTAATTACAGTCATATTTAAATAAGCTGGTACAATCATCTTTTTTGTGCTTTCTCTTTAAGTGTACGGACTACAAGTGCAACTAGAAGGTCCAGGGCAGGAATCTGAAGAGAGGAATATTGAAATTGCAATAAATCAAAGGCAGTGTAAAGACAACTTGAATGAGTGTAGCTCTGGAGACACCTTCCAAGGAGTGCAAAAGGGTAAATTTGGAGAAGAGTTAGACTAACAGACAGTGCTTGGGTTGACTCAGATACACCATTAGAATAATCTTAAAACTAATGAGTACTACCTGACCTCCAGATCTAATAAAAATAATAAAATATGCAGATATCAATAGTTAAATTTGCTACTACTTATTTTACTATGCTGTCTGAAAAAGTTAAGTTTCATTAAAAATGTTAGCAGAAATCTTGGTTAGACCACTTCTTGAAATTCATATTCACATGCTCTTCAGTATTTCTCTAAAGTAATCGGCAAGATGGCACATTCCCCCCACCCTTGCTATTAAATTGCAACTCATTTTCTTACTTACAAAGCTGTTAAAACTCAAGAGAAAGCCGCCAACTGTATGTCCAGAGCAGATCAACAGAATGAACAAAAGTCAGGTATTGATCCCAAGTCTGTAACCAGCTCACCCAGTCAGAAAAGGACAGCAGAAAAGAAGGGCTATGTAAGGTAATAAATTGTTTGTGGATGTGTTTTATTTACATGTTGGCATCATTGAAGTCAATGGGAGTTTTGCTATTCTGCGTGTTGATCTTAATTCTAGAGAGGAATTTTGAAGATGAACTTGAGAATAATCGATAAATCAGGTATTAGTGATATTTCCAGCATCTGTGCAGATGTTTGCTCTTATGGCCACCATTGCAAAGTACATTGTAACCACATGATGTAGTAATTTAATTGATCTGGAGAAAATCGCGCAAACTCCTGTTGAAGTCGTGTGCCAGTAGATGTAACCATTTCTCAGCATCAGTTCAGATAAGGCATTATGTTAATTCCTAGTGGCATTCCCAGCCAGGCACAGCTGTATATTAAAGCTTTCTTGAGTGCTGTTTTGGAGTCAGCATTTCATTAAAATGTTCAGTTGATAACTTGATTTTTCTAGTCTGAGAAAAATGCTGCATTTTGGCTATGCCACCAAACACCCCATACCAAAACAATAAGGAATGGAGGAGACAATCGGCGAGGAAGGAACCAGAAGATGACACAGAATCACGCTGCCCTTTTCCAAGAAGATGGACTCTCTAATTCCCTGTCCATGTTCCTATGTAGTCTCTGTTTTTTAGCAGAAGGGCCTGGTAACTCACTTCAAACGGGTAACAATGAAAAGCCACACTAAAAGACCCTACTGCTTTTTTTTAAATTTGGAATATAATTTTGAAAGCTGTAGCTGTTTACCCTGCATGAGAGAACTGTTAATTGTGTTGCATTGGAATCTCTAAGGAAACCAAAGATTTCAGAATGTGCACTGAAATACTTTTTTTATTTTGCTTCTGCTTCCTGTACTATTTCAGAATGACAAAAAAGATTCTGCGAGACATCTGTAAACAGCAGAAATTATACTGGACCCCATACTTAAATGATACACTTTACTTGCATTATAAAGGTAAGATGTGGACATGACTGCTTATTGATCATTCTAAGTAACATTTTAGCAGAGAATCTATTTCATGGCTCACTGAAGTAAGGTATCTAGTCATTCTTTTAAATTAGAAACATAATTTTGGATAATGCTGGTATTGGGAAACAACATGAGTCAGTATGAAGGTACAAAAGTAAACTGATTATACATCTAATTCACTTTGTGGAGCCATTCAAAAGATCAATAGGAATCAAGGGACATATTTTTGGGGTTTTTTCCTGAAACAGGAGCCTCTGAGAAATGTCTCAAAGTACTGATCTGGGTTGCATTCAGAGGACAATATATGTATTTTTTCCTTAAATTGTTTGTATAATTAGCTTTTTCCAGCTTTTGGAACTTTTTTACTGCCAAATAAAAATCGTCAAGAAGAAAATGAACAGTAAAGACTTTCTGCATTTTCACAAACACTACTGAAAGAGAAAAAGTTTTGAGAATGAAATGAATCATCCTCTTGTGGTCTCTGCAGGTTTCTGCATGATGCAGTTAGCTGGTCCAAGTTAGCCTAAGAATTCTTTCAAATAAATAGCATATGCTGCTTTCTACATTGGGCCTTAGTTTTGCTGTGTGTTTTTTAGCATCTAAAGGGCTGCATGAGACACAGAGCAGAATAGGTACCAACTTGATTTTGCCCTGTATGGGACAGAAACAGTACCAATAATTCAATGGAAATATTGGCAGTAACTTCACTACAAGTGTTCTCACAGGCTGTTTCAGCAGCTCTGGTTTAAAGAAATTTTCTCTTCCAAAGACCCGTTTTCAGCCAATGTCATTTCATTTTAAAACATCTTTTTTTTTCTGCAGGATTTGACCGCCTGGAGAATCTTGAGGAGTATACTGGATTGAAGTGTTTGTGGCTGCAATGCAATGGCTTGAGAAAAATTGAGAATTTGGAGGCTCAGACAGAGTTGCGTTCCCTGTACTTGCAGCTCAATTTAATTGAGAAAATCGAAAACCTTGAACCCTTACAAAAGCTGGATTCCCTCAATATCAGTAACAACTACATTAAGACCATTGAGAATCTCTGTAAGAACTCTTGGTGTAACTTTTAGCCTCTGGCAAGCCCATATTCCTAAGCTTTGACTAATCTTTTATCAGTGGCACTTTTTTATTTGTGTTAGAATTTTGCACAATATCTGTACCAAAGCCCACAGGGCTTCTGTTGAGGAATCAAACCTCTGTTGAGAAAACAGAAGATACATAGCAACAACTTTCACGTGAATACCTAGGATAATTATGTAGTTTTTCCTCACTTTTTAATACCATCTCAGTACTTACCTGTGTTGCAGACAGGCTGACAACCTAGTTTTCACCATTTACTTTACAGTTAAGATGTGCTTTGGCAGTTGCTCACACAGTTACCAAATCTTTTATGTCTACTAAAAGATTTTTTCTGTCTTCAGCAGAAAATAAAAAACAAATCCTCTGCATTATCACTTGCATACATCGAAGAATTTATGAAACACAAGCTCTTGCTTTTGTGTAACTGATTAGTTTGAAATGTGAATTAAAAACAACCACCATCCTAAAAACAAACAGCCATTTTTCCCTGGGGTAAAGAAAGCAGCTTTGAAGGTCTAGCCAAAAAGCATATATAGCAGAATAACAAATTTGAAGAAAAGCTCCAAATTGAATAGAAACAATTAGTTTGACAATGCAGTTTTTTACTGGCTCCAGAAAACCCTCTGTGAAGCAACAACTCTTACCTTTCCTTTCATTTTACTCTTCTTGTCTGACAGCTTGTCTGAAAGTCCTGCAGACTCTGCAGATTGCTCACAATAAGTTACAAACAGTGGAAGACATCCAGCACTTGCAAGAATGCCCAAGTATTTCTGTTCTTGATCTTTCCCACAACAATCTAAGTGATCCAAGTATTGTAACTATTTTGGAGACCATGCCTAATCTGGTAAGCCAAAAATAGCTGAGGGTTCATGTCATGTGTATGGGTGAACCCCATTAAGTGGCTTTATCAGGTAGTTCAGTGCACAATAGGTATCAGTCTAAAAGAAATGTAATTAAACATTATTTTGTTTCTTGTAGATAACCTGTAACACCCCGGATGTTTTATTCACCTCTTGTTTTTGAAAGTGCATATCCAGATGGGGGATTTTTGCTACTCAAATTTTAAAATAGTTTCCCTTGTTTCTCCAGCATGTGCTGAATTTGATGGGAAATGAGGTGATAAAGAAAATTCCTAATTATAGAAAAACACTCACTGTTCGACTAAAACAACTGACATATCTGGATGACAGACCAGTTTTCCCAAAGGATAGGTAAGAAACACAGCCATCTTCCTTACATAGCAATAAAGATCAAGTGCTAACAATCACGCATCCATTTTTTTTCAATACTGTTGAGGAAGGAAAGGAAGACTGACCAGTATAATTTATTGAAGGTGGGTGACTTTGGGGAGAAGAGTATTATTTTACAGATCTCTACATCTACCATACCTAGGAAAAAACAATGTATTTTTTCACAAAATAATTCTTGAACAGACTTGTCTTACACCAAGTCTGTAACCAGAGGCAAACTCTGATGTCAACAGAAACTGAACAGGTGTCTGGAAGAGCCAAGCCAAGATCAGAGCAATCTCAGGTGGTGTCATCACCAGCATTTGGATATCTCTGGTTTTTGTTTCAGTTCCACGTACAAGACCAGATAAATGTGCATCCCTGTTGCATCCCTGCTATATGCTTTTTTCTCTTGCAGCTATTTTATGCTGTTGCAAGCTATTTTAAATTTCTCTCTCATTGCAAAGACGGGCTTTTATAGCTGGATTACAGTGAGCTTTTGTGTTTTCATTAGAGCCTGTGCAGAAGCCTGGGCTGTTGGAGGGCCTGAAGCTGAGAAAGCAGAAATGGAAAAATGGGAAACCAGAGAGAGGAAAAAAATCCAAGATAGCATTGATGCATTAGCAGCAATTAGGCAAAAAGCAGAGGAAAAGAGGAGACAAAAATGCATGGAAGAAAGAGATGCAAGTGCAAAATGTGGAAATGGAGATGCAACAGATGTCCTAGAAGGTTTGTGCTTACTCTTTTGGAAGATGTCTGTGACCACTTCAATTTGAATGTGCAGAGTCTTTATCTGATATATCTTTGGATTGGCTAACAAGTAAAACTTTTCCTGCAAGCAAGTGGATTGCACAAAGGAGAGGATAACCAGCACTTGTTACTGATCCATCAAAGTCCTCAAGGTTATATTTAAATATGTAGTCACTTGTGAGTCTTTTCAAAGTACTCTAAGTACCAGGCAATTATTACTAAAGTGTTTTTTCTAGATTTTTTTCTGGCCAACTTCTATTTGCTGAGGAGTTGAGATGGGAAAACCCACAAGATTGCTGCAGTCTTGGGAGGACTACTCATGCATGAATAGCTGCTCAAAGTAGGAGCTTTCGCTGCATATATTAGGCCAATGTAGTAATGTTTGGATATCTAAAATGAGCAATGGTAGATTAGCTCAACAATTTTAATGAACTTGTTTCTTCTGTAGGAACACCTGCAAATTCAAAAGATGGTGATGGAAATTCTAATACATCAGAGACTTCAAATAGATCAGAAGAGGAAGAAGCTCAAGAAAAGACTGAGAAGTTGAAAAATGAAGTTTGTGATGTTTGTGATGAAGTCATAACACTTCTACCAAATAGGGGAGATAACAGAGACTTCACATCTGGAAATACTTGTGATGGAGTTCAAGAGAATGCACAGGAACCAGGCTCTTACAAATGCACAAATTTCAATGAGGAGGCAGATGGTAACGTACACAGTGAAGAGCCAAACCAAGCTGAGGGCAGAGATGATGAGCCAAACTCTGGCTTAGGGTAGCACTGCCTCTGCTATGGCTCAATCCAACTGATTCATAGATAAAAACATTCCATTAGATTTCCATAGTGACTAGGTGAAATCAAGCAATACTGGATAAAATATTATTTAAATACAACAAATAATAAAATTCTGAGAGCTTAACCTGCAACTTCTGCAACTTAAAGGTAGAACTCCACTTCTCAACCATGCCAGGTTCAGTGACAGGACAGGAGAGTCACAAGCTTTCCTTGCTCCCACATAAGCTGTGTAGTCTGTCTGCCAACAGAAGCTGGTCATCACTCTAGGGGTGGTTTTGTGCCCTCACACACAGAAGAATGCTTTTATAGATTAGTGGAACACTTTACTGCAAAATGCAAATATTAATTTATACAGCGTAAGAGAGACCCAGAATATGATAGACAAAGTGCTGGATTCAGCTGTGGATTCCGTAATGGTTGTCAGGCTCCCAGCAGTTTGGTTTTGCAGTACTTGCTGTTGCAGTATAGAAATATTTTCATTCAGGTTTTGCTCTGCAACTGACTATTGTTTATTCTTTAGATCTACCAAGACAGAAGGCAGCCACTGACAAGGCCATGCTTCCTGAAAGGGATGAATATTCTGGAATTGAACAGTTCGAACTGGAGACACTGGAGAAACTTTATCTTGACGTATGTATTGGACTCAGATTTTGAGAAGTTCACGTGTGGGTATTGTCTTCTCCAAGCTAATTCTTGTAACATTCTCTCTAATTCTTGTAACATAATAAAAACAGTATGGCCAGGTTTTTAAGAACAGTCTACAGTTAGGAAAAGTAAAAGGAAAGAAATAAAGAAAAAACCCCAAAAAATAAATCTGATCCAGTAGATCATATATAAAGAAAGCTTCCAAAGTTTAGTTTATCTTTCAATTTTTAGTCCTATAAATCTTTTTATCCTATAAATCACCTGAAGTTGACCTTCTATCTTTGTGATTTATCTGGGGAAGCTAATGAGGGCTCTCATTTAAAAACAGAAATCATAGCAAAAAGGATCTAGTAGACATGTCTTCTTAATCAAAACTCAAATGAAATATGCAGTTGAAAATGTAAACTATTGCAGAAAAAGTAAAAGGAAGAAATAGCAACCCCATCATTGTAAATGTTACCCAGCGGTATTAGATATTATAAATTAATTCTCAAAATAGAACCCTGAGTTCTATTTCCAAGAAAAGCAGAATGTGCATTATTCAGGTATGTAATAAGTGACTGATGTTTGTAATGCAGTCTTCTGTTATCTAAAATGGCTATCTGATGATGAAACATTTAAACATGTTTACCACATTTAACCATGAAAAGACATATATACCACTGAAAAATACCAACTTCACTTCAAAGGAGAATTGTTCACTATGTCTTAATTAGGACACTGCTGCTAAACTGACAGACTAAGATATAATCAGCAATAAAAACTTCTGAGCTTATGATTTCCCAGAGCACTTAATATACTCTTTGATACCTTATACTGCCATTGTTAATGACTGGCAGAAATATCTTTGCCATGCTCGTAATTTCCCAGGAAAAAATTCCATGTTGTTATTGAAGAGGTCAACCCACAGCTTCAGTAGAGGGTTTGCTGCTGCCTCCTCCAGTTTAGCTGTTTTTAATAATAGGTTTTAAAAAGATAGTGGAGAGAAAGGGCAGCAATTCAAAGTATACACAGTCTTATTCTTAAAAGTAGATCTTGCAGAGTCTCAAATAAAAGCTTTAACTATGTAGTGATACTGTAGGTACCCACAGGGGGAAGATCTTGATTCAGTGTTTGGTTTTCCCTTGGTGCTCTATGGCACCATGGGAAGCTCCTTTGCACAAACTTTAAGGTAGTATAGAAGGAATTCTTAAGCACACATCCACGGGGTTTCTTTAGAGATGTAAAAAGGGTGACTATTTTAATTCCACAGAAGAAGAAACAAACCCAAATCACACACTATGCACATTTCAGTGTTCTGTGTTTCTCATTCTCCAATGACATTTAGTAATGGAAAGAGCTCCTCCCAACAACCTCCAGTACTCACCCTATTGCAGATATTCCAAAGAACCTTAGTGCTGACATAGCAGGCAATGGCTGTGAAGATGCTGATGGTGAGAAGCTCTGGAGCAGCACCATTGTCTTTTATTCCTGTCCCCAGTCAGTGGATGGTCTCAGGAGTAATCACATAAGGGAGAAGAGTGGAGGAGGATTTGTAATGGGTGGTTGTGACATCCCTTTTTCAAGCAGAGACAAGCCCATGTTGCTGCACATGCCTTGGCAGTCTTTGAACCACATTCCATGTACCTAAACTAGGTTAGCTTTTAGTAAGTGATTTTGGTTTGATCTGCAAGTGCATCCTCATGATTGAAACAAGACTAACAGCTATTTCATCTCCCTATTGACATCAAACTCCTCATTAGTCTCAGATCTTAATTTGTACATTTTTAATGCTACTTTTATAAAACTGTGTGACTTTAGGACATGCTGCACTACCTACAACTACATCAGGAAGGAAATATTTCCTTTCTTGATTTCAATTCTGTAATCTTCAACACACAAGCCAGTACAGAATAGATGTTCCTGATGCTACCACACCAAGGAGTTTGCTACAAAATCATTACGTGCTAAAAATATCTAAAACGAAAAGGAGATGCTTATCCCAGTATCAACCTACACTAAAAAAAAAGGCAAAAAGGTATTAGTTTCTACCTGTAATTTCGCATTCCCACCTTCTATTTTTGCTTTCATGTCAGCAAATGATAGTTGTCTGAGATATTTTCTAGTGGAAGGCTGAAATTATTGGACAGAGCTGAGGAAAAACAGTTCTTGGCAAGTTTGCAGTTCTGTATCCTTAATTATGAGGCATTCGTAGTAAAACATTGTTTTATTATGTGTATTTAGGCTAACAGAGTTTACTGATAAGCAGTTTCAGGTAGACTGCAGGTCTGGATTTGGCTCTTACCCATAAAGATGGGTTGCAGTTGGAATTAAGTCTTTTGAATAGATAGGAAACAGCTAATAGAATAAACCATGTTTGCTTTTCAAATCCTGTTAATGCTGTACTCTTTATCCTTTTTTCCCTTCATAATCACACAGCGTAGTAGAAAACAGCATTCACCTGATATTAAGGCTATTGCTTTCCCATTTGCTGTTTCTGGAGACTGATGAATTTTCCTTTTCCCACATGTGCTTAGCACATCCTCCCTGTGAGAGGATGAGTGTGCTACTGCTGGCTGTGGCCTCGCCCCCTGAGGAGCATTGCTTTGAAGTTGTCCAGTGAGCCAGAGATGTCATTTTCTTGTGGGTTACAGTAGCTTTTCCCACTGATTAATGATCTGTGATTCTTTTCAGGAACTGCCTGATTTAGAAGATGTAGATGTAAATGAGTTTCCCCCAGAAGAGGAAATCTTTGTTCAAAAGGTAACTTTTTTATTAGTTTCAGAAATGAAGCTTCCCTAAACACATTTACAAATGTTACACAAAACAAGGATAGTCTGAGTTGTGAAATGCTTGAGAGATGCAGTTATGCATTTATAAACTAAAATGGATGGTTTCAGCAGATCATATCTATGTGTGAATCTTCTAATCTTTTTTCATATTCTTGTGTAGCAAAAATCAAAACCCATGATCAGTAATGCAACAGTTACGTAAGTTTAATTTTGTAATAGTGTGTAGTGTTATACTGAAGATTACTCTTAAAATACACTTTAGCAGTACTAACTATGGTGTAAATTGCCTGCTGCTGATTAAAATCTGACCTTTCAACTGAAATCACAGAGATTGAAACATCTCTACTGCACTGCAGGCCAGTCCTTGTCCACCTTAGTGTTTTGCTCTGCTCAAACTAATCTTTTAGGCACAAGCCTATAAGCAGAAGAGAAAAAAAAAGAAAACAACAAAGATTAAAAGCAGAGTTTTGATTCTCATGCTGATCACAGAATCATACTGGCCTTGCTGGAGACAGAGGCTGGTACAGTACATGTTCTTACAAGTCTTTCCTACAGTCAGCATAAGGCGTGGAATTGATTTGCTTTTTTGATCACAGACTCATGATAGGATTGCAAAATGTCTTGGCCAACAAAGCCTCCAGTTAAAAAAAGCAAGGAAAGGGAATAGGGTTAGTGAAGGAGGGCGTGTTAGCAGCTGTCCTGTTCCGAAGGGTACTCGGTTCTCAACTGAAGACAGGTGAAGATGTTGGTCAGGTTCCTCTGGAGTAAAATATTAGAACGGAGCCCACATGTTGCTGAATTGCTGAAATACCTGTTCTTTTCATGAACTGTTAATTAGTTTATGGTCTGTTTATTATTGATGCCTGAGAAAATGTTAACCTAAGATTCATCCACAAAGCAGCAAAACTATGGGTGTAGTACATCTTCCATACATTTTTGGAGAACAGCACATTAAAGCTTACAAATGTTACATGGATCCAAGAGATATTTACCCATCCTTTAGCTTTGATATCTAAGAATAATATTTTTTCAATTATATTTCTACCTTTACAGCAGGACTATCACCCAAAGATTGAAATAATTTCTGAAGTGACAAATGACAGCAATTCCGCATTAGAGGAAAACAAGAAAAGCACGTTTGAGAATTCAGTAGAAGAAGCTCCAACAGCATTTTTTTCAAAAGTGTGTAAGAACCATAAAGAGCATGAAAAGGAGCACTTAAGACCCCTTCTTGAAAGCTTCTTTACAGAGCCTGCTAATTCAGAGAGATACCTGGAGATCAAAGATAAGGAAGTAGCCCCCTTGAAACCCTTGATACAAGAGGTAATCACTGAGCCCAAGGATCGTCTGCTGTTGTCACCAGTCTGCCTTCGGCCAGATGACCCAAGCCCATGGGAAGAGGATGGTAAGATTACAGTGACATTATGAATCCCAGAGAAAATGTGGGTGGCACATACACACTAAGGATCTCTTCAGCTCCTGTTGAAGATTGTTAGTTACAGTCACCTCTTCCTTGTATTTATGTGGGAATCTTAATAAATTAGGAATTTAAATGTTTTCTCTTTTTCTACACAGAATTTCTTACTGAGTTTCATTTAAATGTTTTTTTAAAGTTAGGCTCTCTGTTTCTTTTTTCAGTATTAAAGACCACCAGTGAGTTTCATTTGCCTTTTGCCTTTGTGCTTTTAACAGGGAATGGCAGTGACGGAGAAGCACAGGCCATGGCTGAGGGTGAAGGATGTGCTCACAAAGCACAAGGTGACAAGGACAGAGAGAGCAGATTGGATTAACTACTCTGAAAAACAGACCAAATCTGGAGCACAGTGCCTGGCTGACTGCATGGAATTATTCCCAAAATATGGAGCCCAGCAATGGGACCATTAGTTAAAACTGACATAACACTGTGATTCAAAAATGCACTGCCCTCGGCTCCAAGCTCCTCAGGGCACCTGGCTGTTCACTAGTTTGAAAACTACTCTTTTGAAGTTAAATTCCACTCTTGTGTTCCTTGTGCCTTTTCATTCTTCTAGAAATGACTTGGTTAAATGCTTATATAGTAGAGTTTCATTACAGATGTAGTTTCAATGCATAATGCAGCGTGTCTGTCATTTGAACTAAATAAAGATTCTATTTGTAACACATATATCTTACCTTGGTATTTTATATTTTAACTCCATACGTCGTACCAGAAGGGCTCCAATGTTAAATGGAGACTGTTTCTTGATGGGATATTTTACAGATCTAATATTCATTGACATTATGATTGTTTATGCCAAAACAGATGCAGAAATAGCACAGAAAATCTGGTTTTACCTTTTAGGGCATCTGTAATGAAGTGTACACTTTTATGTACTGCTGTTATTGTTTTTCTTTGAGATGTGTCTCAAGATCTGTATTTTGAGTATAGCCAAGTTTAGATGAATGTCTTTTTTCATGTTTCTGTAAATCTCTAATAATCTGTAATAAATAGAACTGAACAGGTCATATAGATGTGCACATTTAAAGAAATAAAATACAGGCTTGTTGAAAAGATGCATTTCCCATTAGCTGGGCTGAGGTGCCGCCTGGTGGCAAGAGAACCAGACCTCAGCGTAACACGAAATAATTGTAAAGGCCCTCAGGAAAGGCACCACCATTGCTTTGCTTTCAGCCATTTTCCGCCTCGCAAGGGTTCAGACATGCTGGTAACAGCCTTGGCTTGCAGGACAGGGTGGGAGGGTGAGCCAAGGGCCTGGGGGGAACAGGATTGTCTGAAAGCACCAGCGCAGGAATCTGCTCTTCAGAATGCTGCAAAGGCTGCCAGCAACCTGTATGAGCTCCATCCTAAAAAAGTAGCTGCATCCTTTTCTGACAAAAAGCTGAGTAAGGACTATTCTGAGGGCTGTTGGGTTGTGCATTTTCCATGCTGTGTTTTCGTGTCCTGGTACCCTCTTACTACACTAAAAACAAGTAAGCAAAAAGGACCACATTATGTTTGTAAACAAAAGATTTTTTAAAATAATCTCAAGAGTGAAGTTTGAGCTCTGTTATCACTGAAAGCAAGAAAAATAGGATAAATGGGAGGAAAAAAAGCAGCAAGTAGTTTCAGGAACTATACATTCTTTTCCTCTGGTCCTGATTTTACCAAATATATCCTCCCTGACTGGCATTTTAGTTTGAAGAATTCAGCAGCTTTCCGAGCTGTGTTTACTTTGCCACATTTTACACGGGAGGTCTCTGCAGCTCCTCTGGTCATGCAGTGACCACAACCCACCGGCAGGGCCTACAGGAGCTCACAGCGGAATCTCCTGGATGCCCAGAAGCGATTTTCACTTGTCAGTGAGGACTTGGGAAGGACAAAAGGACGAAGGGATAGACGAAAAGAGTGAGAGAAATGCCAAAGCAGGACTAAATGAGAAAAAGGAAACGTTTAATTCGTGTTTTCTGTAAAACTTTACAAATGTACAGCATAGTGCAAAAACGCAGTCTCAGCACATCACCTTCAAGTAAAATTAACAATGTAAAAAGCTGAGGAACACAAGCTTCCTTCTTCACAGGAGTGGCTCTCAAATTCTCTTCATGGAGGTTCCTCTCTCACCATCAAGCTCCAATCCCATGTTTATAGTAGAGCAAAAAGCCTAAAGAAAACCCCAAGAACCCTCCCAAGAGGCTGCTCCCTGTGAGCACAGGCTGGAGCTTGCACTGCAGGACACAGCCTGAGATGGAGCCAGGGCCAAGCTGCACCTGGGTCTGTTCACGTGCAGCTCTCCCAAGGTGGTTCCTTTCCCAATCCCAACCAGACAATCCAGTAGGACACTGAAGTGTACGCCCAACCTCAAGCATGTGACAGGCTTCCTAAAAATATGGGAGAACGACTCGGGAGCTCGAAGTTAAGCATGTGCTTAAATACCTTGTGGATCAATACATTCAGTGTTAACATTACAGCAGCCTAGAGTGTGGAAGTTCAGAGAAGGGTGTAAATCTTGAACATACACTGTCGGTGCCAGGAGACACCAGGCAGTTTTCAACTGCCTATGAGAAAAGGAGTAAACAGAGTGCAACTCAACGACTTTGCATCGCTGGAAATGGCAAAATAGAGTGGAAATGGGCTGATCTAGGTGAACTTTCTAAGCACAAATTTGCCAAAAACAAAAACCTTGTCCAGGATACACTCAAGCACATCTAAATACCAGGCCAATGGGGGCTGCCAGAATCTTCCCTTAGTCCTGAACACACAAACAGTGGCCAGGATTAATTCAGGAGCTCTCGCAACCTTGCCCCTGCACAGACTGCACCACTAAGGCAGTGACAGAGCTCCCAGCACACAGGAATCAGCTGGGGAAAAATGTGCTCAAAAGTGAATATTTCTGAACTCACACATTTGTTCACAAAGTAATAAATGGATGGAGGAAAGGGCTGTGCCAGGGAGGTCCATTTAATACATGCTCATCATATTGAGGAGATTTTGAGCCTGCACCCGTCTGACTGATTAGCTACACTGTGGAGTGGATGCTGTTTGACCACGATGCTCAGAAATAATGTTTATAACCAAGAATTGTCATGGCAGTGAAGGCAGGCAGAGCATTTCTTCAAATGATACTGGCACAGCTTACACCTCCCTGTCGAAGCCCTTAGGAGGCCTGAGTTAATTGAATGTCCTGGGTCTGTTCTACTGCATTTGGGTAACCTTCCTAAGGAAAAGCAACTCAGGTAGAGGATATTGAGATAAATACGTTCTCATTAGAACTACAGCATAAAAAACAAAGCTCTGCTTTGTTGAGAAACTCAGTTGTCAGAAACCACACGGATGGGGAAGGTTCAACCTTTGAGGCTGATCTCAGATGCACAAAGGACAGAAGAAAAGTTTGTGGGACATGGTGGACTAACCCTTCTGCCTCTCTCCTACACTGAGCAGCTGAGAGTCCTTCTAAAAAGGGGATCCAATCAATTAAACTGTTTAATCAGATTTTATACATCAATAAACTAACAGGCACATCTTTAGGGGAAATAGAACAAGTCAAGGCCAAGGAAAAAAAACATTGGACTGGACATGGAATACTTAGCCAGCACCAAAACCCAGAGTGCACTCCCTCAGTCTCCTCTGCACAGGGAAAATGATGTGTGCAGAAAAGTCCATCCCTTTTTCTTTTTTTTTTTAAAGTATGGAGTGCCCTGCCTTCATGTAAGAGAAAATAAATGTGGGGCAAAACAAATCCCAAACAACAAATGCTCTCAACTCAGCATAGGATGTCTTGTGGCCTGTGATGGTCTGTAGCTCTCCTAAGAGCCAGAGACACACTCTTGGAGGGGTCACTCAGAAAACAATCTTCTACACGGCCCAGGAGATCTTTTTCCTATTCACCCTAGGAGGATAAGGGAGAGGCACAGGTGCATCCCATCAAACCCAGAAAATGGATAAAAAATATTTTTAGAACATTGGACTGGCATGTAGAACTATTTTTCTATTAAAAAAACAGCATCAAGAAGGGTCAGGCATCTTAACTAACCTCTGCTGCCCTGATAAAATCCAACAGTTTGCCATTGCAGACACTAGTCAGGATCACTATTTTATGAAGTCCCAGATGGACTTCCAAGCAAGTCGTCACTTAAATTTTACCAAAAGTTTTGAAATTTCTAAAGCATTTTCAAGGAAAAAAGAAGTCCTGCCAAGTTCTCACTCCCCCTAGGAGCAAGCACCAGAAGCATTATTGTGTTTTAAAAAAACGCTGAAATCCAGGTTTAGGGAGGAAAATGCAACAGCTACTGACCATTTCCATCTACTCAAAAAAAAAAAAGGGCACAAAAAGAAACTCTTGCGGGTTTCTGAGTCACTTTTGTTTCTTTACATTCAAACCTGTGGATGCTTGGATGGGTGGGAGGGAGTTGTTGTTTCTTGGAAGCTGAATCACTGGCTGTTGTCCGTTGAAGAGCTCAGGTTTAGAGGGATATCCCCCTGGACACCCACAGAGGACATGTAGGAAGCCATACTTTCAGATGGAACATAAAGTGATGAATTTTCAGGCAAGCTGATGAGGTCGTTCCCAAAGATGGACTGGCGATCGAGGAGGAACTGCTGGGCACTCTCAATAACGACATCTTTCCCTAGGAAGGGACAGGAGAAAATTCAGCTTCTGGAGGGCAAGTTGCCCGACTTTACATGTGCAGAATTGAAAAGTGGCAAATCCCCACTGCAATAGCAGGTGAGGAGCCTCACTCTAGCAAAAGTCACTTGGAAACACTTGAGTCAAACTTGGACTCACTCAAAAGCCCATTAAAATCAAGGAGAATCTCTGCAGGTCACCAGGTGAGTTCTGCCTGAATGCTGAGATGCCTCACAAGTAATGAAAGAGGGATGACCAAATGGTTGGAGACACTGAGAAGAGGATGAGAGCATCTTCTCCTTCATTCAAGAACTGTCCTCCTCTTTTGCAGAAGGACCAGCAAGGCTTTGCAAACTGGGGATGCTCAAGGACTCTCTCCAGTGTAGCCAGGATTTTAATGCCTTTGAGATGCTCTTGCAAAAGATGCTGAGGCTGGAAGTCCTTGAACAACATGCAATAAATCAAAACTCTGGGGTGGGCTCAGGTGGCTACAGCACCAAACTGGGGCTCACAAGAGCTTCTCTTGCAGATCTAGCCCAGCTGAACACACATGGACATGTATCACTATTCCATGGCCAGGGAAACACTTCTAGATTCGTATCTAAGGTCAGTGACACACTTTATCAGAGTCAGCAAGTGGGAGAAGATCAGGGGGACAGTTCCCTTGAGGTCTGGAGAAACAGACACAACCTGTGCCTCTGGCTGCCAGCAGCTACTGGGCCACCTCCTCTGCAGCAGGGGCCAGAGGAAACCCAGGACTGTACTTTTCTACCCCTGCCCACTGAGATCACCACACTGCTCTGAGGTGGCAGTGAACTGGCAGAGAAAACAGTGGAGATGCTGGCAGTCTGATGTGGACCCACTGCAGGAACAGAGGCAGCTCAATTCCATTTACACCTCAGTTTACCCCCCACCTTTTCCCACTGCTCAGTAACTGGCTGAGCAGCTGCTGTGTTAACACTGCTGACTGACAAGTGTGAAAGTAAAATAACAAACACGTTTTGTTCCCTCAAATGACAAACAGTCAGTTTGGACATCATATCTGGCTGCTGACATTTTAAGATCTGAATGACATCCCCATTGCAGAGCTGCTGGTGCTCCTACCTGGGCAGGTGTTGTTGAATGGTGGGTTGAACACTTTTGGGGGCAGCTCAGTTGCACTCTTCTCCAGATCCACTGTGAGTCGCTGCATCTTGATGCAAAAATATAAACTACAATGTACAATTATACAAAGACAGGGGAGCTTGTTAGAACTAGGCCATGTCTGAGCATCAGTGCTTCATCCCGCTGCACAACACCCACCAGTAGCACAAGTCATCCTCCCTGCCCTGCCTCTCCTCCCAGCCTCCCTGCACTTCACTAGAACAGCCAAACCCACGTGCTCAAGGGCAGCTCTGTCTGAAAGACAGGGTTAAGGGAGGTGCAATCCCCTATTTAGCACAGGCTAACATGGCATGAAGCTCATGCCACATGAGGGGCCAGGCTGGTGTCACTGTGGCTGTCCCTGCCCCGCTGCCATACAAAGCAAACCCACAGTCCCTCTGCAGCCAGCAACTGCAAATAGGAAAGGAATTTTCTTTCCATTTTCCTATGATTGGCTGTCTTTAAAGTAAAACTAGCTTTTGCTTGCGCAGTGCTCCAGGCAGGAGCTGCTGCAGGTATTGCTCCAGGTTTCTCTGTGCTCATGACTTTCTGTAGGACAAGCAAGGCTGCACCAGCTGCTGGGAAATTCAGTGGACTCAAGGACTGAACTACTGAACACTGCAGCCGCCTTTCCTGGCCTTTTCTCTCATGCAACTCTTTTTAAAAGGGAACAGTCCTTGCTTCCAATATTCACTAATTAATATTAACTATCTCTTCAGACCCTCCCTTTCCTAACACTCAGGAAGTGGAACTACCTAGTAAATTCAAAATTATTAAATGAAAACCTAAAAAGGATGCTGATACCATGAAGAAAGCTTAGAGACCTTTTGCACTTCATTAGAGTAGGTTACATGTGGCTTGTGCATCTGTAGAGATGGCAGAACCATCCACATCTTCATCCAACTTGGCTGCCAGCAAGGGCTCTGAAAATTCACCCTCCATCACTCAGGAAAAAGAACCCAGCCCTGAAACACACTTCCAACCTAAATGCTTCTATGAGTCTATGGTTTCCTTCACTGTTTATTAAATCACCTGCTGTTTCTGCACTGCAGAAATGTCTGTGTCAGTATCAATTCCAAATAAATACTGCCAAACAATTTCTCTTTGTTTCCTCATGTATGGGTATGCAGGAACCTCTATTCTAATTGCATGTGGTTTTACTGCTCCTGAAATGTACTGGGATGGCTGCACTTTATAAAAGCATATTTTATAAAGAGCTTTAACACAAAGACACTTTATAAATCTGTGGTATTAGAAGGATGTGACGTTCACACTAAGAGGAATGTTTAGAGCAGCCAGTGGCAATTAAAGATTCCAGGATACCAACCAGTCAGTCAGGGCTTGTCTCTAAACAAGGTCTGGCTGTGTGAGAAAAACAGGTCAAGAGTATAATACAACACTCTCATCCTGCCCTCAGGAGATGCCTACGTGCTGTTCTTTAGCCCACTCTCCCCTCTGGTTATGAAACAACTTCCTCAGTTATGCACAAGCTCTGCTTCACAGTTACATCATTATTTAGGCAAAGAGATCTACTGGAAGGTGTCCCTGCCCATTGCAGGGGGTTGGAATGAGATGAATGTTAAGGTCCCTTCCAACCCAGGCCATTCTGGGGTCCTATAATTATTATGATCATATCTCAGAAATCCACATCTCTTACCGGGGACAGACTGGCTTCCATTTCAGTCAAATTCCATTCACTCAAAGATAAATTGGGATTGAAGACCTGTTGGGAGAAAAATACAGTTAGGGCTCTGAAAGATGTAATGGTTTGAGGTAGTTATGCCCTCCCCTGTCTGCTGAGGGTGCAGCCCTGCACTAACTGAAGCCACAGACAAAGGGCTCACGTGCTGACTTGTGGCACAGCCACGACAGGCTGGGGGCACTTGTGCTGATCCCCAAGCCCTGCTGCCAGCCTGGGGAGGGACAGCACAGACCCCCCATGCCCACAGTCCTGTCACAAAGCAGGGCAGCTCTTTGTGTCACTGCACACACAAACCAAAGCCCTTTTTAGCTGCTCTTGAGCCCTAGGACACTTCCAGATTCCTATGGCTCTTAAAAGCATTCCTAAACTTGGTAGCAGAAGGCAGGTACTGCTGCATCAATGCTTTCATGGCAATTTCTTGAGAAGTCTGAGCAATTTGGGAGAAGGAGCTGTTGACCTGGGGGCCAGTTTTATGATTCATTCTCACTCTTGTGGCATTAGTTACAGAGCGAGAGAAGTGTGTCAGTAACAGGAAAACACTTCCTAATGAGAAACAAGAAACAGAAACCAACAGTCACTGATAGAGCAGGCCATTAGAAAAGCTCTCTAAAGTCAAAATCAATCACAGACACTTGGGAACTGACTTGAAGAGAATATGATTGATTTTTTAAAAATGATTTCTCATTCCTGTTTATCCATGCAAGTTTACCATGTGCCTGTACCTGAAGCACCTCCTCAAGGGAGCATATATTTGACACATAGATTCTTTTTTTTACATAGAGAGTTATTTGATTATTTAATATACTAACTATATGCACAACAACAGAGAAATAAACAAACCTTCCTATTCCCTACAACAAAAGCCACCATCCACTTCTAAAGAAAAGTGATCTGAGAACTGAAACATAAATGCCTCAGCAGAGAGAGAATTTTACAATGGCTACACTTCTCAGAATGTGAGCAAAAGGGGAAGGTAGGAAAAGCTAAACACAATCTAGGAATATCTACGATTAGAATATGCAGAAAATAAATTAACCTGTACAAAGCAATTACCAACCTAGCTGAAGAGTCATATTGAACTTATTTTACATAAATGTGTCGAGTCTCATGTTGATTTCTTTACCAAATGCACTGTGTTTTGTGCTCCTGGAAGTTCAATATGCATATTTTCAACCAAAAAAAGAGTATCATTTAAATCTGAACTCTTAAGATCAGGTCACAACAGAGCTGTGACTCCACAGGCAACATGTGGCAGATAAAGTGCCACACAGGAACAAGCAGCATGATCTGATTCACAGCCCAAAGGAACTGCTGTGAACTTCCCAGCTGATGCAGCCTTCCCAGCAACACTCACATCCAGGAGGCTGGCAGGCTCCAGGCTGTACTGCTGGCTCCTCAGCAGCAGCTGCAGCCCTTCCAGGCTCCAGTCGGTGCCCTCCAGTGGGTCTGGAATATCTGCTCTGAGAAAACACAAGGGGAAATATTGCCACCAAGGAAGCTTGCATAGATACATAGAGAAAGCAGGACTGAGCAGCCTTCCAACAGGATGTTGATGCTTAAATCTCATCTTGAAAACCAAGAGCCCACTGTCAGCCTGAGTTTATGCCATGTAACTTGGTTTAATCCCAGAAGCACAACTCAGCAGAGCACACAGGGGACTGGGCTGATGGTAAAACAAGTGAGACAGCCCCTCTCCTGAGTGACACGTGTGGTTTGGGGACGGATAGTCTGTGCACATCTCCTGAAAATTGAGAAAATTAAAGCTTTCCTTAGAAGAAACCCTTTTAGAGAGGCACTTGGAACCAGAAGAAGCTGCATTGCCATCCTCCTTGATCCAAGATGCCTGAATTACTGTTAAGGAATGCTTTTTAAAGGAGTGACTTTTAGCTGCAGGCATTCAGCCTGTAGGCTGCATTTACTGGAGACATTCAGCTAAATAAGCAACAGTGAGGCCCTGCTGTGTTTAAAACCCCCAAAAGCTATAAAAAATTTATCTTAAAATCAGGTCTTTAAAAAAAGGATTATTTTTCTTCTAGTAAAACGTTTTTAAGCAGCCAGTGGGTTCGGAAGGAGGAATGTGATTCTCTGTAAGCACTTAAAGGAAAATGGAAGCTTTTCTGATAACCCTATGGAGTGTTTTGGGTTCCCCTCCCTCCCAGTCCTCCTTACATTGCTGCAGTTGCCATCAAGAATGAACTGCAGTTAAGTTCTGCATCACCCACCAAGCTGCACCATGCCTTCCTTCTGCTGGTGAGGTCTCCTGGACACTCACCCACGACATCAGTGCTGTTGGGATTTCAGTCCCAGACCACAGCTCCAGAAGAGGCTCACCTGGATCACCCTGTGGCTGAGCCTAAGGACACTGCTAATCCCCCTGGCAGGGGTGTAGCACACTCCTGGAGGTGGTCCAGGGATGTGCTACACCTGGCCTGCAGGCCTGCAGAAACAGACGCTGGTCTGGGCTCCAGCTTTCACTGGGACCTTGGGCAAATCTCTCTCAATGCAAAAAGCCTCTTCCTACTCCCACAGCTCTGATGCACATCCTCCTACAGCTCTTCCTCTCCTGGGTCCTTCAAGCAGGTCCTCGAGCTCTGTGAACTGTCCCCTGGGCTTCAAGGGTCCTCTAGCAGGTGCCACAGGTATGGGATGGAGCTCACCAGGCTGCACTTGGTGACTTAAAGCCACCCTCCCTCCCCACCCTGGGAACGGGAGGGGAGGGCCATGAACAGGCAGGGCCACAGCTCTCCCCTTGCTCTCCTCACCTGTCCAGCAGGGCCCTTCTGCCTCTCCTCTCGGGTGGTTGTGAGGCCCCTGGTGGGGCTGCACCACAGCTCCCTTTGCCTTCCAGCACAGACTGGACCATGGCCACCGGGAGCACCGGGGGCTCGGAGCAGGCCCTGCAGCCGGGCAGGGGCACATCGGGCTCCGCGCTGGGTTTCACCCCAGGGCTGACTGGCTCCTCCTTGATCAGCATGAGGCACTTCTCCCTGCGGCAGAGACAACACTTGGCACCACACACATCTGCTCTGCAAAGGCCTCGTGCTACTGGGAAGGGCAGTAGCTCAAGGCATTGCTTCCACTTCCCACTAAACTGCCCCAGAAGGTCTTTCCATTCCCTCAATAGGCAAAAGAATCCAATTTGTTTTCTTTCCAGCAAGCTCCAGAAGCATGCTCAGCTGGAATATCTGCACTCACTTCATCAGCCACAGCTATAATTAATTTGCCCCATTCAGTTGTTTTGCAAATATGGAAAATACACTTCCATGGGTTGATCATTTCTCAAATGAGTGTTAGGGACAGGTTAAAGGATCACTGGGCTAGAGAGGTTCTCCTGAAACAGAAAAGGAATGGGATCAGTAAGACCGTCCCATGCAGGAGTTAGGATTGGACCAGGAAGCACCCTAGAGAACCAGCAAGCACTCTAGGTCAGGATCTTATGGCCCTGCAGGACTTGGAACAGAAGCTATCGAGATCTGACAGTTCCAGTCAGATGCTGTACTTGTTTGGGGCACAGGTTTGCCTTTTCCCAGTTGGAGAGGCACTCCACGTTATTCCCAGATGGACATATGACAATGAAGTTTTGTTTAGTAGCATTTTGTATGTAAAAGTCTACTCTGTATTGCTTGTAGAAGATTTTACAGCTCCCTGTGAACCTGCACAGCTGGAGCCAAAATGTCAAAAGCATGTAGATCAACAGGGATGGTACGTGACACTACAGAGCTTTCCTCAACATTCCTTTCAGATCATCTTCTCATCTTGTGGATCCTAAACTCCCACCAGAAGCTCATGTTGATTTAGGAAGTACCACATCTGAACTGATATGGGCCGTGGCTGGCTCAGAGTCTCAAGTCGTGCAGACACAGTACAGACCAGAAGCCACCAGATGGCACTCAGTAATTAGTAGAAATAAGCAACTTAACTTGAAGGTTATATTTAAGTTTTTCTGCTTTAGAAATGGCTTCCAGGGTTGTTGGGTTTTTTTAGATCTGAAGCTCTTTACATGCTTCTAGTCAATTTTATGGCTATGGTTTCAATTATGCAACAGATTTACAGGCAATTTCTAGGGTATAACTGCCTTGCCTCTAAGCCTGAGAAACTATTTCCATGATTCATCTGTCTACTTACTTTCCACTGACATAGCTATAGCTATTCTGCTACCAGCCCTAAATACACTGCATGTCTGTGGCAGGAAGAGATAAGCATTAAAATACCTCTGCATTCAGTTCTTAAGTTACTGGGGCCTTTTCACAGAAAAGTTGTCAAACATCGGAAGTTGTTGTGATGAAACCTTTCTGTTCTCACTAGCAGAAAGATGTAAAATTTGATTGTTTCTTCTTTGCCAAAGCCAAAAGGAAACCTCCTTTCTCTCTCTCAACAAACCCAACAAGTGTTAGTATCTCATTAAGTCTGAGATAGTCCCTGTCTTGCAGACAAAATATAAAGAAACATGGAATGTTTCTCAAAGAGGTGAGTGGAAGTTCTCAGCATGAAATTCAGGACTTTGTTTTGAAAGTTATGCTGTTATTATCCCCCTCTAATTCTGAAAATCTGACCCACTTTGCAAACTGGAAAAAGTATTCCATCCCATATCTCTATAGAGATTTGTGAATCAGACAGAAACTCTGGTACAATTACAGCCACAAAAAACTCTTGCAAAGAGTTGCATAAGCATGTCCATACCCAGCTCTCTGTATTTTTCATCACAAACATTTACCTGTCATTTTCAGGAGGGGATTGCATATTTATTATGTTGGATGGTGATGCTTCTGTAACATCAGATATGATGGGTCCTCCAGCAACTGCAGGGCTGTTTAAGCAAGAGGCAGGTTCTGTCGATGGCTGAGAGGAAAGCAGAAATCCATATAGATTTATCCTTCTGAGCCCCAAAACAAAACCAAGGCCCTATCTGAGATCATTAGGGTTTATTCACTGGGACCTTGAGCCCTCCCTGTATGGAAACCAAGAAAGCTTTTATGTACTATTCAACATTATAATTTCCTCTCATTTTTCCTCCAACCGCACAGAGGTACAGGTATGAAATAAGCACTGTGACTGAAGTGTCAGCTACCAAGAGGTTTTACCATGTCTGACATTTTGCCTAGACTGCTCAGCTTCCTCTGGAGGGAAAGAACCAACACAGCCCAACAAGGCAGTATGAGCCTCTCATGCCAGCTCACATATTTTAATTGCATGACAGAAGTGTCTGATGTCTGCTCTGGAAGGTTACAGTGATGGTGGGGATCCCTCAGAGGATACAAAAATCCAGGTCCACTCAGAAAGACCATCATGCCCATTTCTAGAGCACACTTCTGCCTCTCTTCCCTTGAGGTGAACCAGGCTGGGGTAACACCATGGAAAGCTCAGTGCGGAGGGTCTGCCTTTCCCCACCAAAGCCCATGGCCTCCCACATGAACACAGCAGCACAAGCACATGCAGGCATCCCTGAAACTGGGGAGCTGAAGGAGTCATAAATGTCACCCAGCTTTGCAAACCTCTTCTCTTCTTCACTGCCAAACCTTTACCAAATTACTTACTCTATAATCTTTGTTACTGCTTCAAACATTTCTCCACCCTGGGCAAAGCCATCCCACAGAGCTCAGAGGCTGGGTGAACCTACCGACTGTATGAAATAGGGGTCATGGAGGGCGTCTGCAGGCAAATGCCGGCTGAACTTGGACACTGGGGGAGCTGACATCCCGTTGTCAAGCATCAGAGGTCTGTGAAGAGAAACAGGTTTGTTTTCCAGCACATACTGGCTGGCTCGTGGTTGCTCGTACAAGTCACGTCCCTCAGGCAAGGGCTCTTTTCCCCTGGGTACTTTGTTTTTCCTCAGCTCTAAGAGTCTTTCTTGTCCAGTGTTCCAGACAAGGAAGGGAAGTAACAGTTTTGGAGGCGGTCACTATTAAAAAAGAGCATTAACCAAATAGAGAAGGGATGGATGCAGACATGCCCATCCTGTCCAAAACTACCCAGAACCCCTAGGCAGCACTCTGCTCTGCACCAAGATGCTCCAGGCTGCACACCATCCTTTCCTGCAGCCATTTAGAAGAGAGGCAGGAAAACAGAACTATGAAAGGTAAAACACTAAAGATGCAGATATAGACACAAGAGCTGAGGTTTCTGGAAAACAGATCCTTGTGTTTTCAGGGAAGCAGGAACTCAAACTACCACACACAACATTGTGCAAATTGCAGCTAGGTTGTATAAAGTGTGATCCCTCTTCAAAAGGGGGTCGATACATTTGCTGTGCAGATAGTTCTGTGCTTTTCTGCCCCTTTCAGCAGTTTCTTACTAATTATTTTATTTTCTTTTAAAAATCAGTGGTCTAAGACATTTCTTGGGCTGCAAAGTTTTACAGAAAGGGCACAGCCCTGACCGTGGAAATTAGAGGTCAGATCTGGCATCTCATTTCTCTGCTTTCCCACTCTACTGGAGGAAAATTTACCCAGTCATGAACCTCAGCAACTCAGAGCTGCTGCTTCCTCTCCTGAAGCCCTCTTCTTTGCTACCTGCAGTGTTTATAGTGCTTATCATTTCCAAGAGGCTCAGCAGAGGGGGTAGGCAGAGATACCCCTACCCAGCTTTCTTGTACAGATTATGGGGCTCCTTCATTCAACTCTGTGTTGCCTTTGCAATCCTCCCAAGAGGAGTCAGTCAAGAACTAGGATACAGACTTTATGAAAATCAACTTCTTTGAGCAGTCATTCATGGGTAGTCTGGCTCCTTTCTGTGCAGCATGGAGAAGTTCCTGAGCTGTCAGAGGTCACAAGGTAATAAAGGTGGGAACTGGAGGCAGGTCCCTGCCCTCAGCAAATTCCACTCAGTAGTCCCTTCCCCCTCTTTAGGGGATCACAAGCACCACAGGGCAAGAAAGGCATAGCTGCTCTCCTGGAAGGCACTAAGCTTCCTACTTCAAGCTCCTCTATTCACTTGCCTTGAAGAGCTCATCTAAAGACACCCCTTAGCTAAAATTTTTCCCCAGTTTTGTCTCTGTAAGGCCTGTAGATTACATGCCACCCAAACAGTGTTGGATACACACCACATTCAGTGACTGTGGGTCAAACTAAAAGTGTCTGTGGGCTGGCTGGGCCTTGCTCCTACTGATGTCAAGTGACAAAACGGGAACCCGTAGGACCAGCAGTGGGGTCCTGCCCTTTAGCCTCCCACTAATTAGCCTTCCCATCTCCCAGCATGCGCTGTGTTCCCCGAATAAAGGTCACGAGCTGACACGGTGCTTCTCTAAAGACCAGTGAATGGGGCATGTCAGCAGGTCTGACTCTGCAGTTCAGCCCATTCATTTCCCATCACCATGGAGCCCCGGTCCGGTGACCGCCTGCCTGGGCGAGCTGAGCTTGTGCTTTTAGTGAGGGGGCAGCATTATGCACCCGTGAGCGTGTGCACCACACAAGGGTACTTACAGCTTCCTCTTTATCCCAGTGCTGCTGGGGCTTGATTGGAGCTGGCCAAACAGAAACTGAATCAGCTGTCAGGAGAGATCAAAATCCGGTGTTAATCAGCAGAGTGATTCAGCACTCCCTGCTCTCGCAGCCATTCTTATCGCACACATCCCTCCCTCCCAACAGCACCCCAAAGCTGGGAGCAGCCATGAAATATAGGAGCAGAATTGCATGAGACTTTGGAGCCTGAAACAGAAATGAGCTGTCCCAGAACACAAACAGCCTGCCTGGCTTTCAAGGGACACAGCCACAAAGTGCCTGCTTTGTGCTCCTGGGTTCACGTACTCAGGACTTTCTCTCTCCACTCTGTGCATGCAGAACTTCAGCTGGTCCTAGTAAACCTGGGAATCTGCCTGTGAAGTGCACATGCATTCCTGGCCCTGGAGTTAGACCTGGACTCCATTACAGTTTTCAGAGATATTTAGAAGAGGTGCTGCAAAGTCTGACAATGACTTTGCAAGTGAAAGAGGCAACTCCCTATGGGTTACCCTCAATGGAGGTCTGAGCTCTTTCAGTTGAGTTTTTCAGCTCTGTGAATTTCAGTGTTGATATAACGGGACACTAAAAAGGATGCAGAATGGCTTTGGAAAGGAATCACTTAGCAACATATTCCCAGGTCAGCTTGAACTTAATGCTCTGCTTTGACCTCCAAACAAAGAGAGCATTATTATTATATATCACAGCTGGCTCTTACTCATTGCTCAATATAACAAATAGAGTTGCATAAAAGCCTCTACAATGAACCGTGTGGCTGGTCCAGCCTCTGAGCTGGAGGAAGGCTTGACAGCCTCGTGCATTTCTATCCAGTCCTATGACTCCATGATGCCACGTGAGGGCCAGAGCATGGGGACTGGGATGTGTGACGACGTGCTCAGTCATGTCAGCACCATCTGGGAATGACTGGAGAGGCCTTTTCCACACTGGTCATGCTAGGTTTTCAGGGAGATGGCTCCGCAGCCTAAAAGGTTGTACATTAATTCCTCAACTAGACCAGTAACAACCGAAAATGTAATAGTTGCTGTTACGTTCCCCCAGTCGGGGAATGGGTGGCCAATTCTTCCACCTGCACACCTTTGGTGCTGGCAGGAGTGGGGCTCCTCTCTTGCACAAAGGAAAGAGGAAGGATTTGGGAAGCCCAAAGGCATCAGTACAACCAGAACACAGCCAAAACAGGGCAATTAGTGAGAGTTGTGCTCTCGTGCTGCGGACTTCAGGTCCACACAAAAGTGGTTTCTAACATCACAGCAAGGACTGACAGGGAAATTAAAATCTTCTGCTTGAGGGCACAGTCTGTGCTTTGTTAATAACCACTTCCCATAGGACATGTAAAAGCATCACAGAACTTGAAAGAAAGGGAAAATAAACACGCTGTGATATCACAATGTGGAGATTATGGGACAAGAAAAAAAATCAGAGGAGGACACAGACCAGGCAGCACAAGCAAGTTTGGAGCTTATACGACCACTACCTTGTTGATGACTTTCTGTTGCTGTGAGTGGTTCTGCCGGAGAGAAACAACTTCCCGCCAAAGAACTTCATTTTGCCTGAAAGTGAAACAGAAATTTTCCGTAAGCACAGAAACTTGTCAACAGCCCATGGTGCTGCCATGATGCACAGTAGATCCAACTGTGCAAAGTCTGTCTCACTGTGGGGCTCTTGAAGTGCTTGGCTCTTTTCCCAAACAGGGTCACAAAATTACCATGCTTCTTCTTCCTTGACCTCAAAAGAACTATAGACCAAAGCACAGAGGAAAAACAAATAAAGAGAAGCCAACCTTTATAGGGGAAGGTAACAAGAGAACACATGTTTAGTTTTAGTGGAACATTTCGGCCAAATTCAGAATTTCAGCAAGGCCTGATTTGTGACTTTGAATGATTTGGATCATCAAGACTGTCCTTCCACAGGAGCCAAGAAAGCCCAACCTCTCCACAACTGTACCAGTGCTCCCAGAGAAAACAAGACCCTATGGATAGAGACCCTGTGTATTCTACCTGCTGAAACCTCATACATGTGGTGGTACAAAGGTGTGTTTGGGAGTGACTGGAGCAGATAAAGAGATGCTTCTGCTTCTCAGAGCCTTGCACTAAGAGGACTGTAATGATTTTATTAGCAAAGTCATTGATTAACCCAGCACAGACCTATTTCCAGCTTGAATAAAGAAAATTTATTTTCTGTCTGCAAATGAAGGAGCACAGAGGGGAGCTTACAGGCTTCCTTGAACAATCAGCCCCAGTAAGTGGGATGGGGAGATGCAGAGTTTATTTACTGTGCTGCCTTCAAATCTAGATGCCAGCCAAGACCGTGCTGCAAAACGTTTTGCCAGACAATTTATCTTCAGAGTATATGGATACACCTAAACTGTCAGGTCAGCAAAACCTATCACACAGGTGAAACTGATAAATCCTTTTGCTTTTTAGTCTTTCTAGTGTGGATGGATGCTAGAACTGGGAAGATAAGGTTCAGGGCTCTAAAGAGTACAGTAGAACAGCATGTACAGCAAGAATCTCCACAGTGAACTTTCTGTACTGGTACTGACAGGATTTTCAGCAAGGCAGCATTCCTTAGTCTGACAGCTTGTACTGGAGTTATGTCCTAATTGTTCTTCACCAGTGTAAATTTCTGAACATGGATTCAGTTGGGATTTCTCCTCTGTCTTAGTTTATAAAAATCATATTATTTTCATCAGTTGAATGCAATTTTGCCAGGTGGAGGGAGGAAGCAAGCAAATCAAAAGGGAAAATAAATTAAAATCAAGGCCAAATCATTAATATTGGAGCTCCTTAAAAATTAAATCAAATACAAGCCTAAAAACTCATTGCCACTGTACCTGGATTTCACAGTGCAAACTTATGCATGTGTTAAGTGTGTAAGTCATTAAAAATTGATGTAGGACAAAAATATTTATCCATTGCACGTAAGGTGCTGGGCTGGAATGGTTTCCCAATATGCAGTGTTCTCTCAAGGCCCAGGATGCTAGTGCCATATGGTGATGTATGAATATCAGCTGTCATTATAAAAGAAAAGGTTTGGGTCTATTTGATTATTCAAGTGTTTTTTTAAAAAAGCTTTGTGTAAAGATTAAAATTCTGGAGGCAAATAAAAATCTCTCCAAGTATGTGATTTATAAAACCTTATCCACTTCCTAATCTTTTAGTGACCATGTCTGAGTCAGAAAATCCCAGAGTCTCAGACAGCTGGAGGTCAGGCAGCCACATGCTGGAAGCATTGCATCAGCTTGGTTTGCTCTTATCCAACAACTCTGATCATGTCAGATGACACAGTCTCAGAGGAATGAGTCCATGGACTAAATGATACAGTAGTTCTTGTGTTATACATTATAACATACTATATTTTTTAGGCCAGTCATAAATTTTGGAGGTGGATGATGGCAGAAAGGTAATTGTTTAATTTTTTAACAGCTGGAGTGGACTCCACCACAATTCTGCCAAGGCCTCTTGTATGTGTGAGAGAGTTACATCTTTACTATCATTTCCATCTGGAGGAAATGGTTATCTGAGTTAAGCCTCCAGGTTATGCACATATTTCCTACGTTACCTCCTCTGTGCTTTCCTCATCTGTAAAGGGAAAACACAGGAGACAGAGAGGCTCAGCATTAATTCATATTTTGTACATCAGGTGTGACTAGAAATCCTACATGCTATTTCTCAACAGATGTAGTCCCTGCTATCAGTCCCTGGCTCACCACATGCTTGCTGGGAGGGAAGTGTGTAAGGCTCCTCCTTTCAACCATTCCCCACAATCCACCACTCTAGAGAAGGAAATGCCCGCAAGAAGCAGCCTGAGTAGGATTCAACTCACTGCTTCATGTCCTGCACTTGACACTCCATGTTCTCCTGCTGACTTCTCAGTATCTGTACCTCGTATAGCAACCTGCTGAGGTCCTCCTGGCGCATCTTGGTCTCCTCACTTTTCACTACTGACACCTGAGGAGAAAAAAAACCAAAGGTGAATTCTACCAATGCAAGAAGGGCCATGGACAGAGAGGGTCACTGTGCTGGCTCAGGTGCAGGACTGTCATCAGCCAGGCTCCCATGGGCTGAAATACCAGGACAGGCAACGTGCAAGAGTCTGAACTGTTCTTAGGGTACTATGGCAAGAGCCAAATACAGCAAAGTGCAGGACAAATCTATTCCTATACAGGGTCTGCTGGCAGAAGTACATTCCCTGACAAAGTAGGGACCTCTTTCAAATCAGCTTTGGGGGAAAACAAAAGTATTTTGAGGACCAGGGAGGAATTGAACTATATTGTCTGACTTAATCTTTCTCCTTTAACTACAGAGATACCCCATTGAGCCTTGCGTTTTACAGAGATGAGTCTGAAGTAATGCTTCAAATTGATGTACTACACTTGGATTTCCAGAAAGCTTTTGCTGCAGTCCCTTTTCAGAAGTTGCAATGCTAACTCAGTAAGAGAACAACCCTTTGGGGGCATTAATAACAGATTAAAAGACAGAAAACAGAAGGCAGGAGTAGGTTGTCTCTTCTGTAAGAATAGGAGATGGCTGCTGGGGACCATGCAGGAGTTATGCTGTATTTCTCTAGGAAAGCAGTAACAATTCAAACGCAGGGGGGTGGGAAGCAAGCCTGGCCCTGCAGCACTACACAAAGGTCTAATGATACAGAGCAACAGAACAAAAAAGCACTGACAAAACTGTGATGAAAGCCTAGCCCTGACAACCAAGAATCACCATCGCAGCTGCACGTCTGTGGGGAGAGCAGGATCGAGACCAGGGGGTGATGCTGGAGTTATGCCGAGCAGGACCTGGCAGGTGCACGTTGCCCCCTCCCACCCAGTGCCCCTCACCTTCCTCTTGATGTGCTCCAGGAGGTGCTCGTGGCCCTGCAGGAAGCAGAGGTGCTGGAACTCAGTGTCGTCCCTCTCGGGCTTGACCAGCCCCCCCTGCTCGATGTTCACCACCTTCCTGAAGCCATCTGCATGGAGAGGACACGGCTGACGGCCGGACACACCCCAGCACTCCCTCCACCTCCCACCCTCATCACTCTCAAGGACATTTCTCTTCACTCTCTGCACTTTTTGGGCTGCCAGTGCTCAAAGCACTGCCATGTCCCCCGGCATGCTTCTAGGCCATATCCACCAGAAACCCAGTGCAAGGGAGAGCCCTGTGCATCTCACTGGCCACCCCTGCTGCCAGTCCATGCCATGCACACCTTTCCACCATGAGCGTGTTAGTCTGTCAGGAGCTGAAATGACAGCTCTTAGGGAATTCCTGTCTCAATTTGCAAGCCAAATGGATTCAGGGGAAGATTTTTCAAAGGCACAGACCATCATCAAGTGCCACGTCTGGAAAAGAGGGTCACATGCATATTTGGAAATCTGCTTTGAATACTTCTCTGAAGTACTAGAAAGGTTTCTAAACTGCATTTAAGGACTGGCCTCAAATTCATTAAAACACTACTGTACAGCGAAAGAGCTAAGTTAAAACTTGACTAAGGAACTTAATTACTCATTGAAAAAATTCCAACAACTATCAGGAAATAGTTATATGTAATACAGACATGGTGCTGAAGTGGCTGAAAACTACACCTAAACCTCCTTTAAGGGGTGCAAATGTCTGATCAGTAAGGCAAAGTTTGCAGGGAGAAGAACTGTCTGTTACTAGTTCAGTGATACAGCTGGTCAAAGGAATAAGCTCCGGGCACCTGGCCCACAAAAGCAGCAGATTGTGGGGAAGGTGTCACAATACTGGGCTGCTGGGAAAAGGTCCATATAGAATAAAACAGAAAATAAATAATAATAGGTCATCAAATTGAAGCAAGAGAAGCAGAACACCTGGTAGCTGAAAGTTCTTAGCTCACATCCTAAAATGCAATCTAATAAATTTCATGCTGGAATTTAAGGTAAACACAAGTACTTCTCTGGGATCTGAGAGGCAGATCCTCTTTGGCAAAATCAATAATGCCACAACAAGTCATATACATGAGACCCCGACTTTTCTATCCACAGTTCTCTCCCATGCCTCCTGTCCCACTGGCACCTCCTGTCGGTGCCCCGTGTCTGCAGGGCCCCCAGGTCCTTACACATGTTCAGCTGCCGGACAAAGCTGGCCATGTTGTTGTGCTTGAAATACTTGGGCAGCACCTCTTTGGCAAAGCGTCCTTGGTCGAACACATGGAAGCTGGTGCCATTCTGCAAAGGGGAGAAGGACAAAGGTGAAGTCACAGGATCGTCCCTGACCACAAGAGGGGCCCAGAGGAGTCCTACAGCAGGGAAGTCGTGCTCTCTGAATTGTCACCTTGAAGAGAAGAAGAGTGACAATAGCCCTCAACAACAAATGTGCTCCTTTCAGTTCTGGTGCAGTCAGTCCTCTATGGCTGCAGGTTATATCTTTTTCTACTTTTTGTCACTGCTTAGTTGAGATCTAGGATGTGAGAAAGAAACCACTGACTTTCATGTCCAAATAGCTGGTAGGTAGTCTGTGATTGTCCCCCCTTGCATGGACTTCGCAGAAAGACTCTGGAGTCTTAAGAAGGCCCTGGAAAGTAGAAATTGTCATAATAATCCCTGCCATTATATATATTGCCATCATAATCTGCTTGCTCAGGTCTAACCTCAACCCATCTGCTCCAGAGCACAGCAGTCCCGGAGGGAGCACTGCCTGAAGACACGGCACTAGAAACAAGGCAAGGCAAGAAGCAAATTGTGTCTGGAGGCCCCACACTGACCCAGAAGCTCTACGCACCTTTTCTTGATTATTTTCAATAGTACACAGCCACAAGGGCAACTCACAAAATGTTGACAGTCACGCTTTGCAGTCCAAGCTAACAACACCCATGTTAACCAGATAAAGCATCCGCTTCTGGGGTTGCATTGCAAAGATCTGTGACTGAAAACAAGGCAAACTGCCTGCGGTTGCTGGCAGAGAAGATGCACTGCAGGCCATGTGCTTTCCCTGCCTGGCTTCTACCTGCTGACAGCTACCTCAGTGCAATGACATCAGCACATATGAGAGACTTAGCTCAGCGAGTTTCGAGGGACAAGAGCTAAGAACACCAGAGTCTGCACCATGTTGGCAGGGAGGGGTGTGAGACCAGCACACCACAGTCATCCCCCTGCTGTGTCATTACCAGCAGTCAGTGGGGTGTCAGCCTGGGTGGACTTGTGACAGAAGAGAACAGTGTTTTGTAAGATCCCTCAGGCTCTGTGTGCACTAGGAGAGTCAGTGGTGTGTGTCCCACCACGCACCCGTCACAGGGTCTGCAGCTGCAGGGGTGCACTCAGGGAAGTCTGGAAGTTTCTAAAACAGGAAGTGCAATCAGGGCCATGAGAAAGCTCGGTGACTAAAGAAGGACTGGTGTGTGCCTGCAGCCTGCCCATGGCCACCAGAAAACAGCCAGCTGGCAAACTGTGCTGCCCTAATGGTGCCACTACACTTCCATCACCAAATGTTACCAATTCCTTCTATGCTCAGGCTCATTTGGCAGCTCTGACAATTCACACCCACAAACATGCAACTTTGGGTCAGCTGCACTTCTTGCTCCTTTTTCACTACTGCAAACACTGAACATGACTGTGTGCCTCAACAGTACCCTTTGACCATTTTTGGGGTCTTTTCTATCATTCCTTACCCCATCCAGCAGAAGCAAAGGCTGATCAAGCACTGAAGAGATTCACTGACAACCTGCACACTGGAATTATCCTCACAGACAGAGCCTGCAGATGTGACAGCAGGGACCAGAGTTTCCCAACACTGCAGAGGCTGCCCTGGGGACAGAGCTGGTTTATTCTGCTTCCCTTGTGCTTTTGCCTCCTTAATCTGGGATACAGATGTGTGTCCCAGGCTGGGCCCACTGATGGAAAATAAGAAGCACAAGGGCTTTGTGTACCTCAACATCTCCTTATGGCCTCTCATGAGAGGTCATTCCTGTGAATTCAGGAGCACAATGTTCTCAGAGGCTGGCGCACGCACAAAGGTTCCGACAGACACAGGAGACTTTGGAGTTACTGTGTGTTCACTGATGAACTGTGCATGTGCCAGCTTGTTCCCACACAGCAGCTGTGCCGTGCCTGTCTTACACCATGGGAGCACAGCTGGGAGAAACTCTGGAAGTATTCTCTGAGTAAAGCAAAACTGACTCTGCAGCTTGACAATCGTGGCAGATGCTTGTCTTAACTGCTTTTGACAGAACCAGGAGACACGTTGTGTTCTGACCAGACAAGTGCTATTCCAGAAATTTGCCAGTTCTTCCTAACTGCATGTTCCATTTAAAAAATTAATTGAATTACTTCTTGCCCAATCTACATGGACAGAGAGAGCAGACTTTTCTTTTTCACCTTACAACAGCCTTTAGTGTATAGAGAAACCATTATTACATTTCCTCTCCATCTCTGCTTCATGCTAAAAAACAGATCATGGGTCCTTATAGGTCCAATTTTATAAAAGTTCTGATTACACTCAAAAATCTTAGGCACGCACACAATCTCTCAGCTACAACATTACCAATGTATAGAAGATGAAGAATATGGGAAACATGGGAACCTGCAGCAATGGGAAAATTAGACATCTAAAAGCCTTACGAAAACTTTCAAGAATGTAGCTGTAGCCTAGGTTAGGTTACAGGAAAGCAGAGCATGGTGGTCATCAGTCAAAGATAACAATGTGCTAAGTGTAACAGAGAGGGGACTATTTATACAGGTTAGAAAATCATTCCCAGCTTGAAAATCCTTATTTAAAACCCATGATACCAAAACTTGGTGGTTCGCAGAAGTAAAAACCAGCATCAAAGCAACCACGGATGTGGATAATAAAGCAGCTCAAATCCTATCTCAAGTTTTGAATGAAAACTCTACTGGACACAAACATAAGAAAGGCTGCTTTAAACTTTTGTTACCACTTCCCTTTAAATCTGCTTGTTATGAATCCTTGATTTTAGAGAACAAGTTTATGCACACAGCTTATCTGATAACTCCCTGCTAAATCATGTTATTTACAGCAAGTCTTAGGTCAAAAGCACAATGTTGTGTCCAAGTGGTTTACAAAGGGGACAAATAAATCATTTTATTTCTGTGACTATACTTAGTATATTAATGCCCCAGTGACAAATAAGAAGTCAAAGCAAAGCAATCTATCCCTGTGAAGCTGTAGAGACAATATATACACACATCACTATGATCATCACAGACTTGTTGAAAATCAAGTAAAGCTCTTTCCAAACGATTGATTTAGGGTGCCAGTCTGAGATCTGTTTAAACTACAGGTTTGAGTCTGAGTTCTGAGTGCTGTTTATCTGCTGCCTTCTCCCAAGACATTTGTGAAGGGCTGCTAAGAAACACATGTGAGGCAATACAAGCAGCAGTGAATTTTTTAAGGGCTTTGCATCTTTCCTAGAAAATTGTAGGGACCCACAGATTTAAGCAAGGTGAAAAACATATCTCTCAAAGAGTCTAGAATTTTTAGGATTAAAGTATTAGACACCTTTTAAAATGCTTCATGTGAAATGTGTAACTGTTATAAATAAAACACTCACAAAACAGTTGTCCCTTTGAAACAGACAAAAACAAATATTGCAGGTAAATAATACCAAGTATATCCAAAAGTGCCCATCCTGAACTCCTGGTCCTTGCACTCTCCCAGTAACTGGCAGCACTTGCAAAGCACAGGGCAGCTGCTGCGCCACGCAGTACTTGGGCCTCACACCGAGGTTCTCCCTGGTGCTGCAGGCACTAGTGACACCCCATACCGCTGTACTTACAGAACTCCAGCAGATGAGATGGTTCGTTTCAGGATCTTCCACCAACGTCCAGAGTTTTGTTAGGAAGGCTGGAACATTGCTGGAGTATCCATCCATCACCAGAGAGCTGGGTGAATCCTGCATAGTTTTTCAGTGTCCCAGCTAGGCTAACCCCATTGCTCTGGGCGCGCCTGCTTCCCTGCACGCGCCTGCGTCCCACAGAGAATGAACCACCCAATTTTATCCCAGGCCAGTGGAAAGTAGGCGTCCAGGGAGTCACATCAGCAGTGCTGCTCGCACTCTTAAAAACTCAGCACAATGCGATGGCATCACCAGCCCCAGAGAACAATACACAGAATGAAAATGCACTGCAGCCGATCTCGCAGCGCTGTGAATAAATACGCAGCGTCATGCAAAGGGAACACGTGCTGCCCACCTTATGCTGGGAGGTGAGCAAGTCACCAGAGCAAACCCACCTGCCCAGAGGCTGTGGGACACCCAGGCACAGCAGTCCCAGGTTTGTGAAGGCACCTGAATGGCTATTTTGGAATTTTCTTGTCTTAAACTTTGGCTGGCACAGACGAACAAGAGCTGGCCGGACGTCAGGGCTGCACATCTTCGGCAAGGCTTTGAAAAGTCAAAATTGTGAGCAGGTTTAGCTACAGATCCTATGTTATTTTTCAACAGAAATGATTTGGCTCTTGGATGAGAAAAGAGGGTGCTAAAAACAACTACATATAGAATCTAGAGGACAATATGCTTTTATCATTAATATAAATGCTTCAGATAGCTCTAAATACATGCTCAGAGTGCAGTTTAATGCCATGATCATTTCAACTCAGAAACTGCTCTCCAAATAACATAATAAAATGTAAAATCAACATTAAATTTTTCTGAGGTCCCTAGCAAAACCTTGCAAAGGCTAGGCTTGACATTCTTGCTAAAAAATGAAACAGACTCTTTCTCACCTGATGCCTACGGAGTCCCTTAAGGCCAAACACTGCAGGAGTCAGGAGGTGGGAAGAGATAAGTAAGATAAGTGTCACAATAAGAGTAACAATTCAGTGCCTTTTCTCTTGCCATTTTCAAAGGGCAACTTAGAATACAGTACCTAAGAACGTGGTATTTCCCCTGAAACCCAAATCACCATCAGCGACTGAAAAAACCCAGCATGTAACACAAATTTTATATAAACAGGTGCAAGATAATATCATCACACCTAGAAGTCACAATGTCAATAATGCCATAGTAGGGTGGAGTAAATGTTTGACATGCACTGGAAATAATGATCTAGTTATTCCTGCAAAGATGCTTGGACAGAGAACCCATTCCTCTTACCTGATCTCTGTGAAGTGCCTGACAGAGCGAGAAGGAACAGCTGCAGCCCCTTGTCTGCACACCTGGAAGACTCTGTACCTATCTCCAAGAGAGATAATAGAATATTTGGATGAGGATTTCCTCTGGGATGTAGTTCCACAGTTCTGGAACCAGAGCAGACATTTTGCCAATTCAACCAGGTTTAAACAGGGGAAAACTTCCAAAACTGCAATTAATTCTCAAGAGTCCCTGTTTAAAAAAACAAAACAACAAAAACAAAAACAAACAAAAACAAATAAGGGACAGAGACACACGTTAGGATTTAATTAACAAATCAAATTGGGCTACAGAGGAGGTAAAAAATGTTTTTCGAACTTGAAATTTCACCATATTTTGTATTTCAACACAAAAAATCAGGAAATTCTCTTGGCCAGTTGTTTCACAGTTTTTTCAATCAATCCTAGGAACCTGAGTGATACTTTTTAAGAGTTAAAAATGTCAGATCAAAGCTTTTTGGGGGAAAAAAAGGCCTTTTTTCCTAGAGTGAGTTTTTGCTACTCTGAGTAATAAAAATGTAAGGGAATTTTCTAGTACTGCTGCACTGGTATTCAAAAAGCTGAGACAGATTTCTCAAACTGTGGGGGAAAAAACCTCTTTGCAAGCAGAAGCTCTGCACAGAAAACAGCCTCACATATCCATTTTTTACTGATAGTGCAACAGAAGGCCTAGAGTAGAAATCAGCCGCTTAATGACAGTCGTCCTTGCCTGTGATGAGATGTTGCAGTTTGGAAAAAAAATGTTTTATGACTGCGACTCCAGTTTGCAGAAACTGCATTTACAATGCCTGACATAATAAGGGAAAAGTACATATTGATCAATCTTTCCTGTGAACTATAATGCAGAGAAGTAAGTGCCTGGGAAGAAGGCTGAAGTTTAGAGCATCAGACCATTCCCTAACTTCTTCATTCATCTTCTTCCAAAATGTGTATCACCCCTTTTCTAGATTTCTGCACAACTTAAACTACCACCATGCCATGTTTTTTCAGCCCTCTCATAACCAAGCAAGGGATTTTAAAAAGCAAACATCCCCCTTCCTAGGCCAGCACTGGAACATAGGCCGAATCTCACAATCTCACTCTGAATTTCAGGGCATTCCCTCTTGCTTTGGAAGCCCCAGGTCCCAGAGCCACAGTATTACCCCAGCATCACAGGTTTCATTTAAAGGAAAACCTGTGCATTGAGATAGCCTCAAAGCAGGGTAAGAGTTGAAAACCATGAAGCAAGTACAGAGTAGCAATGCAAAAAGCCTAATACAGAGAGGAACACAACTGCACATTTTTCTAGACTATGCTGCTTTGAAGCGTGACTCAGTACTTTGAGTGTGAAGTGGCAGCAGCACAGCAGCTGTACTATCTTATCTACCATCATATCAGTGACAACCCCGTTCCCACCCAGCCGGGCTAGAGCAGCCAAGTGACACCATCCTGCTTCCTTCCTGGGAACTCAGCATCTTTTGTCATTTTCTCTGTCAATCACCTTGACAGCTCGGACACTGCTCTTCCACTTTCAGCTGCTTTTAATACTGTCTCTAATCCACATTTGCCAAAATGTTAAACTGGGCAAAAGCCTTACATGAGATCTCATGTGTTCAGCTCCTTTTGTGTTATGATTTCTTCAAAGCCTTTGGAGCCATTAAGAAGAACCCTGAATCTCTTAGACAGTAAGAGTATGTTTTCAGCCTGCATGCTGCCAGGCTTGGGACAGCCTGTCCTACCCCAGCCCCAGCCCCCCAGGCAGACATTTCACTGAACCCTGACACCCCAATCTTGTCCCAGCTGAGCCCCACTGAGCCACAGCCTCTCCCCTCACTGCTATCATTACTTCCCAAGTGGGAAATAACAAGATGAAACTCCAAGTGCTCCTCAAGCACTTTGGTTTTGCCCCATGGGATGCTCCCTGAAAGCACACACTCAGCAAGCGTTAGCAGAGGAGAAACTCAAGGCTCAGCTATCCACTCCTTTTACCCCCACAATATACTGCAGTCCTTTGGCTTCAAGGAGAAAACCTTTACAGGACATGGGTGGGTGATGCTCCCCACAGCAACCCACCCTGTGGTTCCCACCTGATTCTGGGAGCCAGCACTGCTTCAGATATGGTTTTTGTAGGGAAATGTTGGGATGTTCTGACTCTGGGAGCCAGCACTGCTTCTAATACGGTTTTTGTGGGGAAACAGTGGGATGTCCAGACTCATTTAACCCCATCAGACCTCAGTTGCTTTGTTTCCAGAGCACTGGCATCACCAGACCTGCTGATCCTGAAGGGGTCTCTGAGTGCTGCCTGCACCCCAGATCTGACCCTGTGCACCAGAGCACCCAAGAGAGCCAGCCCACATTAGCCCCTTAACAGATCTATTTCAATCATAATTTTCCTTTGGCAAACAAATTAAGTTCATATTATTAAAATACTGTTGTTGTAAAATAGCATCGAATATATATGTATTTTCAGTCTTTTAAAATGCTTCCTCTCTTTTGTCTGAAAGTCAGTTCCCCAGCTAGCCTGCACAAACCCCTGCCAAGCCAGAGTGACAGCAGCTTGCACATGGGCACAAAATCTGGCCCCAGGCCCACGCCAGCTTCTTGCCAGCTGGGGACAAACAAGGGAGCTGCTGTTACCCTTCTGCTCACAGGACATCTATGCAAGGCAGGTGCTGCCTGGGCAGGAGGCTGCTACATGAGGTTGAGTGATGGAGCCCCAAATCATGCTTTGCTTGGCACAGAACCTCTCACGGACTCGGGAAAAGCTGCTTTATTCTCTCTACCTGCTCAAGCTCTCATTAGCAGCACAGGGGAAAGCTGACAAGTGCCGGCCGGGACTCACCAGCCTCGCATGTGTCAGCCACAAGCCATGGAGGGGCTTCAAGCGTCCTCACTCGCCTCCATCCCTAATGGTCCAAGGATATACAGCCGGTCCCTGCCCACGGGCAGCTCTGAATCCACCTGAACAGCGTATTTCTGACAGCTGACATATCCTCACCTACACAGACCGAGCTGGGTGGGCGGCTGGCGGAGCCACGGCCGGCCTGTGGCGGGGACACCGCGAGGCGTCAAGGCCCGACGAGCCCCGACCGGGGCTCCCCCGCTGCAGCCGCTGCCCTGCGCGGGCCTCGGGGCTGCCATCGACTCGGGGCAGCCCTCGACAAACAGAAGGGATTAAAAGAAAGTGCGATGCCGCTGCGCATTCCACGGAGTTGGGATTACTTTCGCCTTCCCGTTTCCCCACCCGCAGCGCTGGCCCAAGCGGAGCAGCCGGCGGGCCCAGCCCGGGGAGCGACGGGCGGCGCAGCGCTGAGGCGGAAGTGTCGGGGGCGAGACCGGGCGGCGGCGGCGAGGAGGTAAAGCCGCCCGGGGCCGCCGGGGGCCGGGGCTGCCGCGGGCAGGGGGCCGGGAGCTTGGG